>CAUYTI010090104.1:0-13046 GCA_963575145.1 Galago senegalensis | reverse complement strand
TAAAGGGTATACATACAGGAGATAGGGATTAGGGAATGGGTAAAGGGTATACACACAGGAGATAGGGATGGGGAATGGGTAAAGGGTATACACACAGGAGATAGGGATGGGGAATGGGTAAAGGGTATACACACAGGAGATAGGGATGGGGAATGGGTAAAGGGTATACATACAGGAGATAGGGATAGGGAATGGGTAAAGGGTGTACATACAGGAGATAGGGGTGGGGAATGGGTAAAGGGTATACATACAGGAGAGTTCTTTTTACTATTATTGACACTTTTCTATAAATTTGTAATTTTTTCAAAAAAATTATTGAGGAATTATATTTTAACCAGATGTTTTCAGGTCACTCTATGGCTCCCTTCCTTTCATGCTGGGAGCTCAGCTCCTTTCACATTCAGGAAAGTTAGAGAAATAGCAAAGGGAGAAACAGTGACTTCAGTCAGTATTCATTCACAGTACTGCATAACTGAATTCCATCTCTGCTGGGCTGTTGTCCCCTTCCTCTCAGATCATTAGAAATTTCTTTCTGCTTTGTTTTGTTTTAGTGGGTAAATACAGCTATTGAGATATTGGTAGTGCAATGCCTGAACCCTCATTACTAGATACTAAACCTTATTTTTTAATGTTAACAATTCATTAGTTTTAGGGTGGCACCTGTGGCTCAGTGGGTAGAGCACTGGCCCCATATACCGAGGGTGGTGGGTTCGAACCCAACCCTGGCCAAACTGCAACAAAAAATAGCCAGGCGTTGTGGCAGGTGTTTATAGTCTCAGCTACTTAGGAGGCTGAGGCAAGAGAATCACCTAAGCCCAGGAGTTGGGAGTTGCTGTGAGCTGTGATGCCATGGTACTCTACCAAGGGCGATAAAGTGAGACTCTGATGCTAAAAAAAAAAAAAAATTTCATTAGTTAAAAAAGTAAGCATTGAACCTCAAATTCTTAAACAATTCAATTTGTTTATTTTTATTTATTTATTTTAATTATTATGGGTACATAGTAGTTGTATATATTTATTGGGTACATGTGATGTTTTGATACAGGCATACAATGTAAATTAATCAAATCAGCTGAGAGGGAATACCTGTCACCTCAGGAATTTATCATTTCTTTGTGTTAGGAACATTCCAATTTCACTCCTTTAGCTATTATAAAATATACCCTGGCCAAGCACGATGGCTTACACCTAGTACTTTGAGAGGCCGTGGCAGGAAGATTGCCTGAGGCCAGGACTTCAAGACTGGCTTGAGCAAGGATAAGACCTCATCTCTACAAAAAAGAAAGAAAGAAAGACAGGAAGGAAGGAAGGAAGGAAGGAATGAATGAATTAGCTGGGAGTAGTGGCATGCACCTATGGTTCCGGCTACTCAGGAGGCTAAGGCAGGAGGATCACTTGAGTGCACAAGTTTGAGGTTACAATGAGCTATGATGACACCATTTCACTCTAGCCCAGGTGACAGAGACCCTGCCTCAAAAAATTAAATAAATGAAGTATACCCTAATTTATTCTTGATTGCAGTCACTTTGTTGTGCTATCAAATATTATTCATTCTATCTAATTAACTATATTTTTGCACCATTAACTGTCCTCACATTATCCCATCCTTCCTGCTACCCTGCCCAGCACCTGGTAACCATCATTCTACTCTCTGTCTCCTTGAGATCAATTGTTTTTTTGTTTTTTGTTTTTTTGAGAGGGAGCCTCAAGCTGTCCCCCTGGGTAGAGTGCCATGGCGTCACGCTCACAGCAACCTCCAACTCCTGGGCTCAAGTGAGTCTCCTGCCTCAGCCTCCCAAGTAGCTGGGACTACAGGCGCCCACCACAACGCCTGGCCATTTTTTGGTTGCAGCCATCGTTGTTGTTTGGCGAGCCCGGGCTGGGGATTCGAACCCACCACTTTAGGTGTATGTGGCTGGCGCCTTAGCCGCTTGAGCCACAGGTGCCAAGTCCCTTTTTATAATTCTTTGTGGAATTTTTGGTAATTTCTTTAAGGTTTACATTTCAATTTACTATTCTCTCTTCAACTATGTCTATTGTGCTTTCTTTGACTTTTCTTGTGATTTTTTTTTTAATTTTTATTTTTTGTAGAGACAGAGTCTCACTTTATGGCCCTTGGTAGAGTGCCATGGCGTCACACGGCTCACAGCAACCTCCAGTTTTGGGGCTTAGGCGATTCTTCTGCCTCAGCCTCCCAAGTAGCTGGGACCACAGGTGCAGTTTGACTGGGGTTGGGTTTGAACCCGCCACCCTCAGCATATGGGGCTGGCACCCTACTCACTGAGCCACAGGTGTCACCCCCTCTTGTGATGTTTTTAAATTTTAATAATTACAGTTTCACTTCTAGAGGTCTTATCTGTTTTTTGTTTTGTTTTGTTTTGTTTTAACCAGGGCAAAGAGTGGTTTATTCTCACAGACCTAGTAACTGCCATGGCAGGCCCTCTCAGACCCAGTTCTTTCTTCTTGCTAGGGCAGTTGCAAGCTAGATCAGGAGCCAGGATGACAGCCAGAATACAGCCCTCCAACCATGGGAGCTGGCTGGCCACCAAGCAGCAGTGGGCAGCAGTAGCAGCAGCAAGTTACAATTTGTAGGAGGGGAGGGGAGTGTCTCACTACTCTTAAACCAGGATGATCTCCTTTTCTTTTCTTTTTTTATTTTTTTTTGAGACAGAGTCTCACTTTGTTGCCATCATAGCTCACAGCAACCTCCAGCTCTTGGGCTTAGGCAATTCTCTTACCTTAGCCTCCTGAGTAGCTGGAACTACAGGTACCCACCTCAACTCCCGGCTATTTTTGTTGTTGAAGTTTGGCTGAGGCCAGGTTTGAACCCACCACCCTCGGTATATGGGGCTGGTGCCCTACTCACTGAGCCAAGGCACCACCTGATCTCCTTCTCTTAAGGTGATACTCCTGCTTTACAAGGGGGTAGGTGAGGGCAGTATCCTCTGGTCTTCCAAATCTGCTTTCCTAGCATGGAAGCTCCACCGTAAGAGCAAACTAGAGTAAGGGAGGCTGGGGCCCCAGAGTTTCACCTATGAGTCGGGGCTGGATTGAAGAAAGCCCCAGCTTTTTTTTCTTTTTTGAGATAGCCTCATTATGTTGCCCACAGTAGAGTACTGTGGCATCACGGTTCACAGCAACCTCAAACTCTTGGGCTTAAGCTATTTTCTTGCCTCAGCCTCCCAAGTAGTTGGGACTACAGGCGCCCGACAAAACACCTTGTTATTTTTCTGTTGCAGTTGTCATTGTTGTTTTAGCCATCCCAGGCGGGTTCAAATCTGCTAGCCTTGATGTATGTGGCCGGCGCCCTACCCACTGAGCTATAGGTGCCACCCTAACTCTAGTATTCTAAGATTTCACACTAATGAGCCTTGGTGAAAAATTTTGCTTTCTTTTTATATTCATTCATTGTGTGGGGCACTTAGTGGAACTTCCAGTTAGGTACTTTCATAATTTCTGAAAATGTTTATTGTGTTTTTATTTCATTATTTATTGAGACTGAGTCTCAAGCTGTCACCCTGGGTAGAGTGCCATAGAATCATAGCTCACAGCAACCTCCAACTCAGGCTCAAGCATTCCTCTTGCCTCAGTTTTTCTTTTTTCAGTAGAGACAGGGTCTTGCTTTCACTCAGGCTGGTCTCAAACCTGTGAGCTCAGCCAATCCACCTACCTTGGCCTCCCAGAGTGCTAGGATTATAGGCGTGAGCTGCCGCACCCAGCCTATTGTGTTGTGTTTTGTTTCGTTGAGACAAAGTCTCACTTTGTTGCCCTCAGTGGAATATCATGGCATCATAGCTCACAGCAACCTCAAACTCTTGGGCTCAAGCGAATCGCTTGCCTCAGCCTCCCGGGTAGCCACCTGCCACAATGCTCAGCTGGTTTTGTTTTCTTTGAAGAGATGGAGGTCTCACTGTTGTTCTGGCTGCTCTGGCTGGTCTCCAACCCTTGAGCTCAGACAATCCACCTGCCTCAGCTTCCCAAGTGCTGGGATTACAGGCTTGAGCCACTGTGCTCGGCTTTGGCATATTGTGTTTTAATTTTAATTTTTTGTTATCCTCAGTAGAGTGCTGTGGCTCACAGCAACCTTAAACTCTTGGACTCAAGTGATCCTTGTGCCTCAGCCTCCCAAGTGGCTGGGACTACAGGCATCTGCCAGAATACCTGGCTATTTTTAGAGACAGGGTCTCGCTCTAGCTCAGGCTCAAGAGGAACTGGTGAGCACAGCCAATCCACCCACCTCAACCTCCCAGAGTGATAGGATTACAAGCATGAGCCACCACACCCAGCCTTAATTGTGTTCTCAAAATAACTCTTTGTCCACTCTTATCTGTCTTTTTTTTTTTTTTTGAGACAGAGCCTCAAGCTATCCCCCTGGGTAGAGGGCCTTGGCATCATAGCTCACAGCAACCTCCAACTCCTGGGCTCAAGCGGGTCCCCTGCCTCAGCCTCCCAAGTAGCTGGGACCACAGGCGCCCACCACAACACCTGGGTATTTTTTTTGGTTGCAGCCATCATTGTTGTTTTTGGTGGGCCTGGGCTGGATTCGAACCCGCCACCTTAGGTGTATGTGGCTGGCGCCTTAGCCACTTGAGCCACAGGTTCCGAGCCATCTCTGTCTTTTCTTTCAGGAAGTTGAACCAGCCTGATGTTAAATCTCACATTGATCTAATTTTCTTATCTCTTTTCGTCTATTATTCATCTCTGAGTCTTTCTATTTAATTTTCTGAAAGGTTTCCTAGACTTTATCTTTCTACTGCTTTATCACATTTTAAACTTCTTACTTTTTTTTTTTAGACAGAGTCTCACTTTGTTGCCCTTGGTAGAGTGCTGTGCCATCACAGCTCACAGCAACCTCCAGCTCTTGGGCTTAGGTGATTCTTTTGCCTCAGCCTCCTGAGTAGCTGGGACTACAGGTACCTGCCACAACGCCCAGGTATTTTTTGTTGTTGTTGTTGCAGTTTGGCTGGGGCTGTATATGAGGCTGGCGCCCTACCCACTGAGCCACAGGTGCTGCCCTAAACTTCTTATTTGATCTCTGATTGTCCCACTTTCTGTGGCACCCAGTTCTTGTTTCATGGATGCAACACATCCTCCAGTTTCTCCAAGATGATCAGTGATAGTTTCCTTGAAGTTTTCTCCTGTTCTTTGCGTCATCTTTGTTTTCCCTGAGTTTTTATTTATTTATTTATTTATGTATTTGTTTGTTTATACAGAGTCTCACTGAGTCAGCTGTCTCTGGGCCTAGAATGGGAACTTGGGCAGAGCCCTGATGCAGCCAGAGCCCCCTGGGCAGGACATCCATACGAGGAGTCCCCTATACCTGAGCCCTTTGCTGAGAATGTTTGTCTCCAGGTCTGTGCACATCATCCTGGGGGTGGCAAGTCACCTCAAGAGAATCAGCACATGGGGTCCCCAGGGCTCCTGCATTCTGCTGACCCCATCCTTCATCTCTGTCAGCTCCTGCATTTTTGAGGGACAACTAGGCACAGATTGTGGGACACTTTGCAAACTCCAGACCTGATTAGGGATGAAAGAAAGGATAAAGGGGCTATAGGAGGGTAGGAGAGAATTATGGCCTTCAGGACAAGAAAGTTGGAAAGGGTCCTGAAGCAAAAGAGGAATTTGGGGTGGGTGTGACCTGGTTAACCCAGTGTGTGCTGTTCCCATAAAATATGACTTGTAGCCTGTGGCACATGACCTGTAGCCCATGACACAAAACAAAGATAATGATCCCTCCATAAAACAAAGATAAGGATCCCCATCACAGAACAATGCATTCCTAATTGCCACAAACATCACAAGAATAACAGACCCGTAATACCATCACTAGTAAAGCCATTATCACTAGTAAAGTAACAGTTAATAATTATTGAAACAGAATAAAGAAAACTGGATTTACGTGACAACTGAAGTAATCCACAACTAATGAAGCCAGAACAGCACACCTGAAGGCCTGAGGGGAACCAGTGGGACTTCTCACAGATAAATGTAGGAGGAGTTGGGATGAAAGCACTTAACAGTATATTGCTTTTGTGTGGAGTCTTACTTGCAAGGGGAATCATTTTCCACTCTCTGGAAAAGTCTATGCTTTGCTATAAATAGAATTAGACTTCTCTCTTTGCTGTATTGGAGCCCCACCTACCTCAGTTTCCACTTCCCCAGTTGTTTGCTCTCCCTTTGACTTAGCGGAACTTACTAGTTCTGCTGGGTTAACAAAACCAGATCCACGAAACAGCTCAGAGAGGTCTCAAGGGGGCACTTTCCTTCTTTTTTGTTTTTTGATAGAGTCTCACTATGTCACCCTGGGTAGAATGCCCTGGCTTCACAACTCACAGCAACTCCAAACTCTTGGGCATAAGGCATTCTCTTGCCTCAGCCTCCCAAATAGCTGGGATTACAAGCGCCCGCCACAACACCTGGCTATTTTTTTTTTTTTTGGTTGTAGTTGTCGTTGTTTGGCAGGCCCAGGCTGGATTCGAACCCGCCAGCTCAGGTGTATGCGGCTGATGCCCTAGCTGCTGAGCTATAGGTGCCAGGCCTAGGGTCACTTTCTTTATTCTTTTTTTTTTTTTTTTGAGACAGAGTCTCACTTTGTCACTCTTGGTAGAGTGCCATGGTGTCACAGCTCACAACAACTTCAAATTCTTGGGCTCAAGTGATCCTCTTGCCTCAGCCTCCCAAGTAGCTGGGACTACAGGCGTCCACTGTAATGCCTGGTTATTTTAATTTTATTTTTTTTTTGGAGACAGAGTCTCACTTTGTCACCCTCAGTAGAGTGCTGTGACATCACAGCTCACAGCAACCTCAAACTCTTGGGCTTAAACCATTCTCTTGCATCAGCCTCCCAAGTAGCTGGGACTGCTGGCGCCTGCCACAATGCCAGGCTATTTTTTGTTGCAGTTGTCATTGTTGTTTAGCTGGCCTGGATTGGGTTCGAACCTGCCACCCTTGGGGTATGTGGCTGACACTGTTAACTACTGTGCACCAAGCTATGGTTATTTGGGTTTTTTTAGAGATGGGGTCTCACTCATGGTCAGACTGGTCTCAAACTTGTGGGCTCAAGCAATCTGCCCACTTCGGCCTCCCAGAGTGCTAGGATTACAGGTGTGAGCCACCACACCTGGCAAGGGGCACTTTCCACGGGCATTGCACTGTGCTAGATCAGGCAGAGTGTGGCAAAAACAGCAAACAAGATGGGTTCCCTACTTCCAGCTAGTTGTAATACAAAGCAACACCTACCAGTATCCAATAATAAAGGTGTGGGAGCCTAGAAGATGGAGCCCTTTGGAAAGGATGGACCTAGAAGTGTTCTCTAGCTTGCTCTGGGTGGCAGTCACACAGGAGTATGCACAAGTAAAAATTCATCACTCTGGCACTCAAGATGTGTGCACTTTACTATAAGTGCTATACTTCACTTGGAAAAAAGGGACTGGCCCCAGCCTCAGAACTCAGCACAGAGTAGATAGGCCAACTGGGGAGCAGAAGGTTGGTGGCAGGACCACTGAGGAGCGTAGGTGTGGAGGCCGGGTGATGGCAGTGAGAAGACAAGGGCATGGACTGGAGCCATTATCAAGGAAGAAGGTGAATACCTGAGGACTAATAAGAACTAACACATGGCAGAGACAGAGGGGATCAAGAGTGAGGAGTTTGGAGTATGAGAGTCAGGGCAGCCCTCTGGGGAATAAGTGGGGAGAACTAGCAAATCCTAGTATGCACACAATTGATGAGGAAGTGGAGGAGATGTTTGTTGACTTCTCTGTTCTGATTGGGCAGAACTGCATGGCTGATGGCTGGAAGGTCCAGAGTACCAGAAAACACTCAGGACTCTGAGGGACATGCCTTAGAAAACGACCTTATAGGGCAACCAGCAGCAGCTAGCCTGTGGACCAGAGACTACCACCATCTCCAATATGGAGTTTCCCCTAAAACGGTCTCATCAGAAAAAAACCTGAGTGCACCCCAGGCTGGCCAAGGTCAGCCCTGATCATTTGTGATGCCCAAGCCCCTGTGTTTTAGGTACACGTGTGAATCTCCCACTCAGAGGTAAAAGGGAGGGAACACACCACAAGTGCTGAAGCAATGCTGAGGAATGACCTGGGCCTCGCATGAAGCTGAGCAGGGGCCTGCTTCATCTCGGTCCTCCAGCATCTGTTCAAACATCCCCAGAGCAGGAGGCTCACTGCCTCAGCAGATCCCCCATTTTTCATAAGCTCTGAGTGTCAGGACACTTTCCATCTGTGGGATTGAACTTTGCCTCCAGGACATTCCTCAGGGTCTATGATACCCTCTTGTCCTCTGAGACTGCTTTTCCCTGATCATCCAGTCTGGGTTTTGTATGCCCTTCAACATTCTGGCTTTTTTCCTGCAGATGTTGAGCAACAGGGGCCCCAGAAGGATCACAACCCTTCAACTGCTTGGCACAGCTTCTTATTTTTTTAATGGGGATAATTGCCTATTCTGAAGGACGGATGGTTAGGAGACTTAGATGAGACAAGGTATGCAAAGCAGTGTCTGGCACAGGCCAAGAGCTAGGTAAACATGAGTTCCCTTCCAAGGCTTCCTCCCCTCATTCCCAGTATGCCAGTTTCCCTCAAGCATGTTGTACCAGAACTTGACTACCAAGACAGCAATCTTCAGAACTTCTAAGAGCAAGAAATGATCTTCACCCTCTCCCTTAAGCTCCCCTGCAAGCGCTGAGGGAGGTGTGGTCTCTGCTCTCTGCGCGCACCCATGCACTTTTGCCCATGCTGGTTGATTCTAAGTCTATCTCCACAGTGGTAACCTTTCTGCCTTCCCCTACTTTGTCCACACAAACAGAAGGGATCTTTGAGCTCTTCTCCTGGAAATCCAGAGGCCCAAAGGGGAGTCTGCTGGGCCTCTAGTCCCTAGGGATTCACTATCTGAGCAAGCAGGCAAAAGGTCACCTTGGAATGAAGGGGATGACATGCTCTCAGAGCCTACCTGGGTTTTCTGTAAGTCCTCCCAAGGCCCCAAAGCTCAAATCTCTGCCTCTTGTCTTCAGACCCACCTGCTCCCGACATTCCTTTGCTATGAGACAACTGGCAGGTCTGGCCTGATACTCCCCATTGCCTTGCCCCAGGTGGTACCAAACCTGGCTTGAATGTCCTTGAATTATTTGGTTCCACCAGGAAGCTCTCAGTGTAAACAACCTGTCAGTCACTGGAGTTGACTCAAGGCCTCTTTGTTTAGAGGTAAGTGCATGACGCCTAGGAATTTCATGCTGCCCTAGAAATCACAATATAGGTACAAAGGAAGGTATGAAAGAAAAAGGTAATGAAGCTGCTATTTAATTGAGACTGTAAAAACAGTTATCTGGTGGTGTTGGTGCGTGGTGGAAGGGGCACTTCAGTTTACTCCCAGCGAGGTAAATGCTAATGAAGCAGGAGCAGGAGCCTATTTGGAGGTAACCATAGAGCAAAAGGAGTAAACCCTAGCACCCTGCATCGGCTGTGTGACCCTCAGTTTACCATCTAGCAAACAGAGTTGTATGTACCAGTTGACTCTATCATGAATCTAGCAAACAGAGTTGTATGTACCAGTTGACTCTATCATGAATCTGCTGTGTTAGGAGGGTGAAATGACATAAAGGAAACTCCAAGTAACATAGAGGACATTTAATACATACATATAACCCACATATTTAGGGCTCTTTAGGGCCAGGGCTATCTAGGGCTCCATATAGTTCAGTCCTGCTCAGCTGCACTCAGAGCAGCATACACTGGCAAAGGAATTTTTTTTTCTTTTTAAGAGACAGAGTCTCACTTTGTTGCCTTGCCCTTAGTAGAGCGCTGTGGAGTCACAGCTCACAGCAACCTCCAAATCCTGAGCTTAGGCGATTCTCCTGCCTCAGCCTCCCCAAGTAGCTGGGACTACAGGTGTCCACCATAATGCCCGGCTGTTTTTTGTTGTAGTTTGGCTGGGGCCGGGTTTGAACCTGCCACCCTCAGTATATGGGGCAGACGCCCTACTCACTGAGCCCCAGGCACCGCCCTGGCAAAGAAATTTAAAAGAAATCCAAATCTTGATGTAGGTCTCTCTTCCTGCTGTAGCCTCCCAAAGTGCTGAGGTACAGGTGTGAGCCACCACCCCGCCTTGGGGATCCTGAAGAACATAAAGCACATTTGTTTGACTCAGAATCTTCAGCAACATTCTTCATGAATCTTTTTTTTTTTTCAGAGACACAGTTTCACTTTGCTGCCCTCGGTAGTGTGCTGTTCCATCACAGCTCACAACAACCTCCAGCTCTTTGACTTAGGTGATTTTCTTGCCTCAGCCTCCTGAGTAGCTGGGACTACAGGTGCCCACCACAACACTCAGCTGTTTTTTGTTACAGTTTGGCCGGGGTCAGGTTCGAACCTGCCACCCTCAGTGTGTGGGTCCGGCACCCTACTCAATGAGCCACAGGCGCTGCCGGCTGAGCCGGTTTTTTACAGTTGTTAACCATGCTGATTTTTCTTTACATGGCTACTTTAGTCACTCCCTCTTTTAGAACCACAGGTGTGGCCAAGGCCTTCAGCACAGCCTGGATTCCTTGTCTCAGCATCCTGGCTTCCTCCTGGCTTCCAGCTTCACAATTCCCCCAGTCTGTCTGCATGCCCACACTCCACATTCAGCATGTACTGCCCTGCTGCCTGGCTCCCAACTGCCCTAGCATGATTATAAGTTCCTACAGCCTGTCTCCGCCATTCATATCTGCTTTGAATGACTTTGGTCCTCTAGTAAGCCCCAGCTGAGTTCTGCTCTCCTGGTGGCTCACCCTGCCTGCTTTTCAATTCTGAATTACAGTTCTTTAGAGTTCGTGCTGCCAGCCGCATTTGTGTTGTTTGCTTGTGTTGCTTGTTGTCGTCATTGCATCATTTTAATTGTTTTATAGCCATGAGTCTTTTTCCCAGCTTACCAAAAACTCCTTGAGGTATGAATTTACCCACCCCTCCCCCCATCACTCTAACACATGGGTGATAGAAGGGGTAGGTAAACTCACACCTACAGGTAAAACACACACTTTCTGAGTGAAGGGCACACTTACATCTTTGGCTTAAAACATACAAAAGCAAATTATGTAACCAAACCTGTATTATTCTAAAATAAAATTTAAAAAATAAAAATTAAAAAATAGAAAAACACACAAGAGTGGCACTCACCTGTGGTCCCAGCTACTCAGGAGTTTGAGGCAGGAGGATCACTTAAGTCCAGGAATTTGAGGTTGCTATAATCTGTGATGATGCCACTGCATTCTAGCCTCGCCAACAGAGCAAGATTCTGTCTCAAGGCCAGCACAACGGCTCATGCCTGTAATCCTAACATTCTGGGAGGTCAGTGTGGGTGGATGGCTTGAGCTAGGGAGTTTGAGACCAGCCTGAGCAAGAGCGAGACCTGGTCTCTACTAAAAATAGAAAAAAGTAGCTTGTGTGGTTGCAGGCACCTGTAGTCCCAGATACACTTAGGAAGCAGAGATAAGATGATCACTTGAGCTAAAAGTTTGAAGTTGTTGTGAACTATGGTGACGCCACAGCACTCTACCCAGACTGATAGACGCACTCTCAAAAGAAAACAAAATTCTGTCTCAAAAAAAAACCACATACACATACACACACACACACACACACAAGTCCTCAAAAGTCATTTTGCTCATAACAAGAAAAGTAGAACCATTTCCACCCAAAGACCTTGATGAAAATCTCCAGATGCCCCTTTTAAGTCTTTGTTTTATTTATTTATTTATATTTTGGCCGGGGTTGGGTTTGAACCTGCCAGCTCCGGCATATGGGACCAGCACCCTACCCTTTTGAGTCACAGGTGCTGCCTGTCTTTGTTTTAATTTGCAAAAACTTCCTGTCATTTTTTTTTTTTTTGAGACAGAGTCTCACTTTGGACAGTCTCACTTTGTCCCCCTCAGTATATAGAGTGCTGTGAAATCACAGCTCACAGCAACCTCAAACTCCTGGGTTCAAGTGATTCACTTGCCTCAGTCTCCTGAGTAGCTGGGACTATAAGCACCTGCCACAGTGCCTGGCTATTTTTAGAGACGGAGTCTCTCTCTGGCTCAGGCTGGTCTTGAACTCCTAAGCTCAAGCAATCTACCCGCCTCAGCCTCCCAGAGTGCTAGGATTAGGGGCATGAGCCCCCATGCCCAGCCCCTGTCATTTTTAAAGACCTCTGGATAAAGGGCAGAAGAAACTTTTTTTTTTTGACACAGAGTCTCACTATGTCACCCTCCGTAGAGTGTGGCATCACAGCTCACAGCAACCGCAAATTCTTGGGCTTAAGTGATTTTCTTGCTTCAGCCTCCCCAGTAGCTGGAATTACAGTCGTCTGCCACAACACCTGGCTATTTTTTGGTTGCAGTTGTCATTGTTGTTTAGTAGGCCCGGGCCAGGTTTGAATCTGCCAGCCTGGGTGTATGTGGCTGGCGCCCTACTTACTAAGCTACGGGTGCCAAGCCCAGAAGAAACTCTTTTTTTTTTTTGGAGACAGAGCCTCAAGCTGTCCCCCTGGGTAGAATGCTGTGGCCTCACAGCTCACAGCGACCTCCAATTCCTGGGCTCAAGCGAGTCTCTTGCCTCCGCCTCCCAAGTAGCTGGGACCACAGGCGCCCGCCACAACATCTGGCTATTTTTTGGTTGCAGCCATAATTGTTTCGCGGGCCCGGGCTGGATTGAAACCCGCCACCTTAGGTGTATGTGGCTGGTGCCTTAGCCACTTGAGCCACAGGTGCCAAGCAAGAAATTCTTTTTTGTATTATTATTTTTGCAGTTTTTGACCTGGGCCAGGTTTGAACCTACCACTTTTGGTATAGGGGGCCGCCGCCCTACTCCTTTGAGCCACAGGTGCTGCCCGAAAATCTTTTCATTTTTCTTTTTTATTTGAGACAGAGCCTCAAGCTGTCCCCCTGGGTAGAGTGCAGTGGCATTACAGCTCACAGCAACCTCCAACTCCTGGGCTCAAGTGAGTCTCTTGCCTCCGCCTCCCAAGTAGCTGGGACCACAGGCGCCCGCCACAACGCCCGGCTATTTTTTGGTTGCAGC
>CAUYTI010090103.1:0-13895 GCA_963575145.1 Galago senegalensis | reverse complement strand
CGCACTCTGACAGCTGTGCACGATGCGATCCTTGAGGACTTGGTCTTCCCAAGTGAAATTGTGGGCAAGAGAATCCGTGTGAAATTAGATGGCAGCCGGCTCATAAAGGTGCACTTGGACAAGGCCCAGCAGAACAACGTGGAGCACAAGGTGATGGTGGACAGTGGGAGGTGCAGCTGCAGAAGAGAGCAGGTTGCAGTGTAATGTGTGGCCCTCCAAAAATGAGCATTGTAAATTCATAGACAGCTTTAATCTGTACTTTCGCCACTCCCCTTCCTCTTTGGATTATATGTGTCAGGTTTTAAATTGAACATTTGATGTTCTCTGTACCTTTTAAATTATTAGGAAAAAAGGGAAGTAAAATAAAGCCACGGTCTGACTTAAAGTAGTATGTTTGTGATAAGTGAGGGTGGGGTGGTGATGGTCTTAGAATCTGGGAGAATTGTCAGTTTACTTCAGAGCTGGGAGAACAGAACCAAGGTGGACAACTGCTGGGCTTCTCCAGTGGCTCTGTCTGCACGTGCAGAGGAGCACAGCACTCAGGTGCTGGGGTGTAGAACCCTGTCACCTAACCTTGGAAGCGAGCTTGTCCCCAGTCTTAGGACTATTGGGGGCATATTCTGTATCTTAGTACCCGGCTGCTCCTGGGAAGAACTGTAGGAAAACTGTACAGGGCGCAGTTTCTCAGCATTACTTGGTTTTAAGATGAGTGTGTATGTTTACACTTTTGTGATTATTTCTTTTCTTGCAGGTTGAAACTTTTTCTGGTGTCTATAAGAAGCTCACGGGCAAGGATGTTAATTTTGAATTCCCAGAGTTTCAATTGTAAACAAAAATGACTAAATAAAGTATATTCACAGTTTTCTGTATCAAGTATGTTTTTTAGAACCCCAGAGACAGATACCCAGCCACCTGCATCACTAATAGGCTGGAGGATTCTCAGGCAGGATGTTTGATGTGAAGGGTAGATTTGTATCCAGTGATATTATAATCTTAAGATGTTGTCAAAATCACTGAATATTACCATCTTGCCCATTTTTACAAACACAGTTCAGTAGCCTTAAGTGTATCTGCATTGTTGTGAGGCCATATCTGGAACTTACTCTTTGATCTTATAGAACTGAAACTGCCCATTAAGCCAACTTTACTCCTCCCTGTTCCCTCAGTCATTGAATTTTGTATATAAATCTGTGTCAGGTTTTTGTAAGATTAAAAGGTCAAGTGTGAAGGTGGTTAATAGATGTGCTCATCCTCTAGATGCTGTGTAAACTTGGGTGGATGGTTTTCTGGTTCATAAAAAGGTCTTGAAGTCAAGACCCCAGTGCAGCGTTAGGGGGGGCCATCATTCTTCCTGATGTTTCTAGGTAGTGGAAAATGTCTTAAAATTGTTTTACATCACATTGTTCCTATAGTTAGACTAGTTGGATTGTGGAAGCTGTCAAGGCAAAACAGAATAGGTAAGAGCTGAATAGCTGGCAGGCACCGATGGGCTCCGGTGGGTCCACTGGGTGCTCTGAGCTGCCCTGTACTTGGAGGCCAAGGTGCCTCCTGCCTCTGAAGCAGTCACAAAGAACTTTACCCTGGCAGTAGTCTGTTACCCGTCCCCTAATCTGCTGTCTACACTGTGTTCTGGTTAGGGTTGTCACAGCCGGGATCCCTTCCCCTGGTTTCTGTGTAGTAAAGTCCTTACTTAGGCCCAGGTTGATGTGCTGCAAACTCATCTCCTTCTCCAGCCTGAAGTATGTTTCTGTGGCATCCTAGTAGGTTCATCTTTTTTGTACTTTGTTACTTCAAACAATGTTTAGCATTTGAAAATGATGGATGAAGGTAACAGGAGAACGTCAGTTTTTGTGGTCATAAGCCAGAACACAGGTCAGATGTACTATAGGCAGGCCCACATCTCGGTTTAGCGTAATCATAATAGCACAACACTTGGAATGTCACCACTCGGCCTCAGTTTTCTGGTCTGTAAAAACAAGAACTTAGTACCTGCTTTATTGTATTGGATGTATCTATTTAGACACCATTTTCATAGTAATTAGTGCCAGGAATTTAAAGTGTGCTTCATTAAACTGCACTGACAACAGGTCTGTAACCTGGGAGTCCTGGGGTCAGAAGCAGCTCTCCAAAGGTGGCATGTAGGGGCAACCTGTCTTTTAACTGTAAATTATAGACCATACCTGGGTGTGGTGGCTAACACCTGTAATTCTAGCCCTTTTAGAGACTGAGGTGGGCGGATCCCTCCAGCTCAGGAATTCAAGACCATCCTGAACAAGAGCAAAACCTCTACTAAAAATAGAAAAACTAGCTGGGCATTGTGAGCGCCTGTAGTCCCAGTTACTCAGGAGGCTGAGGCAGGAGGATGGTTTGAGCCCAAGAGTTTGAGGTCGTGATGAGATATGATGCCACAGGATTCTACCGAGGGCAACATAGTGAGACTGTCTCCAAAAAAAAAAAAAAAAAAAAGGAGAAAAGCCCAAGTTACATTATAAAAGGTAATTCTGTGTACAGTCTCCCAGCTTCAGCATTACTGGTAATTTTCTTAATCTTGTTTCAGCTATTCCTGCTTTTCTTTTTGCTGGAGGTTTTTAAAGGGAACTCTAAACATACTAGGCATCTTTAGGCTGTGATAATTATTTCTTTGAGACAGGGTCTTGCTCTGTTTTTTCAGCTAGCAGGCAGAGGTGACAGCCTAGCTCACAGCAACCTCAAAGTCACAGAACTCCAGAGATTCTCCTGCCTCAGACTCGCGGTAGCTGGGAGTACAGGTGGTGCCACCACAGCCAGCTAATTTTTTTCTGTTTTCTGTAGAGATAGAATCTTGCTCAGTCTAGCCTCCCCAAATGTTGGGCTTATAGGTGTGAGCCACTGCGCTCTGCCAAAGCTGTGATAATTATTAAAATTAAGTATCAAACTTAATGAGATTTTAAATTGTTATATTACAAAGTATTAAACCAAGGTTTTCCAAAAATATTCAATCATTCAATATTGATTAATTTCAATAAAATTAGTATCTTTGGGAACAGAAAAGGTTTAGGTACTATTATTTTTACCCATCTAATTTTTCGTGTCTTTGTAATGTGTATGTTCTGTTAGGCTGTGGGAGTTGTACTGGAAGGGGGCAGAGGGAAGGAGGGAGGAAGATTGGTGTGCTTTCATCTCGGGCACAACGTGGGGATAGGTGGCACACCTGCTGGGTGTGGGACACAACTACAACAGCGACTTTACCTAACAAGTGTGCCCTCATTCTGAAATTAGAAAAGTTGTACTTGAGGTACACAAAATGGTTTGGGGACTAGTCAACTCAGTGTTGAGAAAGCTGGAGTACATGGAGTATTCTGGAATGGTGAATAATTTTTTTCAAGATCCTGTTGGACAAAGATTAGATATTAAACCTGCAAGAACGAGTGTGTGTGCATGTGCTGTGGAGAGTGTGGGTCTCCAGCCTGCTCTGCCCTGCTAGTTGTATGAGTCCAGCACTTCCTCCCACATCCTTACAACGTAGTAAAAGAAAACTGATAAAGTAGGCATTAACCTTAATATTTATTTAAATTTATAACAGTACAGTACATCCATGATCTAATGAAAGCAGAAACGTTTCCATGACCAGAGATGGGCCTGGTTACTAAGATTCCCATTACTGCCTGATAAACTATTAAAAATGGTTTTAACTTCATTGAATTTCCTCACATAATAGCACAAACTATGGGTGAGTGATTAAAATGAAGTTTAGTCTGAGTGTGTCTTTGGTAATTACATTTTTACTTAAAATTCTATACAGATAGGGTGGCACCTATGGCTCAAAGGAGTAGGGCCCTGGCTCCTTATGCCGGAGGAGGTAGGTTCAAACCTAGCCCCGGCCAAAAACTGCAAAAAAAAAAAAAATTCTGTACAGATGAAATCCAGTTTGTGTTCTGTAATGACATTTACGTGAGGCTGTCATTTCACTTAGTGTGTGGTTATTGACTGCACCTATCGTGGCCTTTGTCTTGAAAGTAGAAGTCACTTAGTTTTTGATTTTTTTTAGTTTTTTTCATCATTATCTACAGGTTTGATGAAAAGTCCAAATTACTATTTCTGAGTGGTTATTTGCATTACTTGACAGAACCTGCCATGGTCCATAAGCAGAACTGTCGTTTCTGCTAACTATTCATAACTGTTCTGTGGCCTCCTGGAGGCCTATGGTAGGAACCAGGTCTCTGTGGTCAGGGGTTTGCTTGTCCACTGCCAGCTTGCAGGTCTGTGCTGGAGCTGCCAGTGCAGCTGCATGTGGGTGAGGGCCCAGGCAACAGGCAGGTGGGACAGGCGGGCGGGGATGTCAGACACAGTCACACAGATGTCTGGAGGGAGTGTCTGCGCTCATCAGGCACTGGGGTGGACCATTTACCGTATAAACACAAATTCTCACACAGCCCGGTGAGGTGAGGTAGGTGGTGGTTCTCAGGCTGGGGCTCAGATCCCACCCAGCCTGTGGGATCAGCGGCTCAGCACCTCAGGGCTGGGCCCCACAGTCTTATTTTAGGAAGGCCTGGGGTGAGCTGGACTCCCTCAGAGTCCTGATGGCCAGCTGTCACCATGGGCCTGTCTCATGGAACCGTGTGGTAGGTGGGTGTGATCCGAGTTTCAGCCGTGTTGGCAGTGACACCTGTCCCCTGGGCCATCTGTGCCCTGCATCCCTGAGAGGCAGAGGGAGGGACACTGGGGAGGAAGGAGGATGGGCCAGTAGGAGGGGGCCTGGCTCTGTACTTCCAGGGAGCCAGAGAGCCTCAGGGACGAGGAGGGAGCTTTTGCGTGGGGTCAGTGTCCACACAGACAGTGTCCTGGAGATACGGCAGCACGTACTGTGTGACCTCCAGTGGAAGTTCCCATCGGGGACAAATGGTTTTCATCTGGCTCTTGCCTTCTGGATTCCTAGTTATCTCTGAGAAATGTAAATACCAACCGGGCTTCATGCCAGAGTCTCCTCCTGTGTGGAGAGGGGGCTAAAGGCTGTTCCCAGGGCCACGACCTGGGAGCTTTCGAGAAAGAGCTGAGAGGAGGAGAGGAAAGGCCTGAAAGTGGTAGCTGGTGCTTCCCAATGACTCCTGGCGCTTGTGCTTTATGATCTGAAGGTGGCTGTGATTACGATCTACTTGAAATAGGCATCTAGCTAGAAAAAGCTAATGATCTTTTCTATTTTTGTAACAGTATTTTCAGGTTATTAACACATACAAAAAAAGTCCTTAACCTTTCAGAAACACAGATATACACGGAATAGTCATATCAGTTGTGAGACAGAAGGACGGGGATTGGTCTGGGGACAGGCGGTGGCGGGAGCCACCAACCAGCACAGTGTGAGGAGCCGGCCGGCCGGGTCTGGAGCCCAGCCAGCACAGTCCTGGTAATGTGATCTTGGGCAGGGTCTCTGATGCTTGAACTCTCAAAGGGTGTGATGACGCCTTGCCCTGTGGAGGAGAGGTGGGGCCTGAGTGAGGGGTTGTGGTGACCCTAGCCCATCCCTGGGGCCAAACTCCATCCTGTACCCATCCCCTCAGCAATGTGTCCTTGTGCTCGCTGGCATTTGGTGGGGTCTTAGTGTTCTTTAGCCATTCTGCTAGGTGTGTCCTGATAGCTCACTGTGAGCTTACTTGGCATTTTCTAATTGCTAATGATATCCAACATCTTTTCATATGCTTATTTATCTTCACGTCTGCTTGGGTGAAAGGCCTATTCACCATTTTCTAATTGGACTATTACTTTACTATTAAGTTTTGAGAATTCCTTATATACTCCAAATACTAGTCTTTTGTGAGATGTAGTTTGTAAAATACTTTGTCCTATCCTGGGAATTGTCTTTGCATTGTCCTAACAGGGTCCTTTTTAAAATTTATTTTTGTAAAGTTGGGGTCTTGCTATGTTGGCTAGTCTTGAATTCTTGGCCTCAAGCCAGTCCTCCTGCCTTGGCCTCCCACAGGGCTGGGATTATAGGCATGAGGCACAGCACCTGCCCTTTGCTGGGATTTTGGTGGGAAGCATGGTAAGCTTATTCTGTATATCAGTTTGGGGGAGAGTCAACATCTTTACTCTGTTGAGTCTCCCAGTATATAAAGATGATGAGTCTGTCCATTGAGTTAGACCTTTGATCTTCCCATCAGCATTTTGGAGTTTTTAGCATATAGAGATAGGATGTCTGTCTGGAGAGCTGGGGGATAGTGGTGCCATCATGGCTCACTGTAACCTTGAACTCCTGGTGCAAGCAATTATTCTGGCTCTGGATCAGCCTCCCAAGTAGCTGGGACTATAGGCATGTACCACCACATCTAGTTAATTTTTTTTTTTTTTAGGCCAGGGCTGAGTTTGAACCCACCACCTGCATACGAGGCCAGGACCCTACCCTTTTGAGCCACAGGTGCCACCTTAATTTTTTTCTTTTTTTTGAGACAGTGTCAAGCTGTCACTCTGGGTAGAGTGCCATGGCGTGATAGCTCAAAGCAACCTCCAACTCGGCTCAAGCAATCATCTTGCCTCAGTTTTTCCATTTTTAGTAGAGTTGAGGTCTCATTTTTGCTCAGGCTGGTCTTGAACTCATGAGCTCAAGCAAGCCACCCTCCTCGGCCTCCCAGAGTGCTAGGATTACAGGTGTGAACCACTATGGCCAGCACAGCTGATTTTTCAGTGTTTATCTTGTGTCCTGTGACCTGCTGAACTACTTACCTATTTCCAGGAGTTTTTTGGTAGTCTCTCTGGGATTTTCCCAGTAGGTAACCATGTCATCTGCAACCAGTAATAGTTTTATCTTTTTTCCTTTCACCTATATGCCTGTTTCCTTTTAATGCCTTAGTGTGCCCAGAACTTCCAGCTCTGTGTTGTGTGAGCATCGTGAGAGGAGACCTGCTTGCCTTGACTGGGAAGAAACCCTCAGTCTTCCAGCATGAAGAGTGGTGTCAGCTACAGACTTTTTAATAGATGCTCTTCATCTTCCTCTACTTCTGTTTTCTGAGAGTTTTTGTCATGCAAGGGTGTTGGATTACGTCAGATGCTTTTTCTGCATCAGTTGACATGATCGTGTGCTTTTTCTGGGCTAGCTTGCTGACTGGTGGATTGCATGGTTTGGTTTCTGAATGTTGACCCAGCCTGTGTCTCTGCATGAAGCCCCATTTGGTTGTAGTTTATAAATCTGTTTATATATTGCTGAATTCTGTTCGAACATATTTTGTTAAGGATTTTTGCATCTATATTCATGAGGGCTGTTGGTCTGTAGTTCTTACTTTGTTTGGCTTTGGTATCAGGGTAACAACTTTACAAAATGAATTGGTAACTATTCCATCCTCTTCTGTTTTCTGGGAGAGGATGTGTAGAATTAGTGTTAATTTTTCTTTAATCATTTGGTAGATTCTCCTGTGAAACCATCCATAGCCTAGAGATTTCTTTCTCGGGAGTTTTTAAATTGCAAATTTAATTCCCTTCCTTGTTGCAGGGCTGTTAAATTATCTGTTTCGTGTGGGGTGCATTGCAACTGTTGTGATCCCTTTGTCTTAAGTTGTCAAATTGACGTATAACTTTATTGTTAATTTGTTTTTTGAGGCAGAGTCTCACTATGTTGCCCTGGGTTGCATGCTGTCCCATCATAGCTCACAGCAAGCTCGAACTCCTGGGCTCAAGCGATCCTCCTGCCTCAGCTTCCTGAACAGCTGGGACTACTAGGTGCCTGCCACAACACCTGTTTTTCTACTTTTAGTAGCGACGGGGTCTCTTGCTCAGGCTGGTCTTGAACTCCTGAGCTCAAGTGATCCACCAGACTCAGGCTCCCAGAGTGTTGGGATTATAGGTATGAGAAACTGTGCCTGGCCTACATATACCTTTAATGTTTTAAATAAAGAATCCATTCTTTTTCATAGATTTTGTGATTTGTGTGGAGTTTGTCAGTGTTTACATTTTAAATGTGCTGTGATTTTGCATTCTAAATTCTAAATAAATATTTTTCTTTAAACTTAGCATTTTGTGATCATAATTTTATACTGATCTTTTTCTCAGAAGATCCCTGACCCCATAAAAGAAGCAGGGTTCAGGTGCACAGAAGCGAGGCCCATCCAGCTGCCACAGGACTGACTTCTGATGTGTTTTCCTGTAGATGGAACTTCCAAGCAGAGCAGGTGGGGATCTCCCTGGGCCAGGGCTGGTCCAGTGCTTGCTGCCTTTCAAAGCAAAATCCCATGTGGAAAAAAAGAAATGGAAATCTATCAGCTGCATTTGTTTCTGTCCGATGTGACCATCCCTCTTGGGGATGGACCATCCCAGCGTCTATTTCTGAATTTCCACAATACTCATACTTGGGGGGTGGGTAGGGAGAAAGAAAAACAGAAGAGAAAGGCTTTTTGAGATCAGGTTGTGGGTTTGGGTTGTGGAGTCAGCAGGGGCCTCCCCAGGAGGGCTCCCCACCCCCCAAACCTGGCACCAGCTCCTCCTGGCGTTCCCACACCCTGCAGCTCTGGAGCAGAGATGGATTTCAAACAGGAAGCAGCTGCAGATAACACGGCTGGCCTGATTTGCTGGGCTGCCTGTAGGCCTGGACCCGGCTCCCCTCTGCGCTGAACTGTGGCTGCTTCTGTAAATAGCAGGCATGAGGCTCCCAGGCGCAGTGTCCTCGTGGGCCAGCAGCGGTTAGGACAGCCCCTGTGCCTAGTGTGTGCTCAGGTAGGAGATGCCACCCCGGAGGACAGGACCTGGTTTGACTGCTCAAGCCCTGGCCAGGAGGGCACGATTTCTAACAGAGCTCGGTGCAGGGGAAGGGGGGACTGGGCTGAGGGGACAGATGTGAATTTGCTCTTAGTACAGGCAAAATAGGGAGTCTTAATAAATCAGTCAGCGGATTCCAAAGTTTGATTAGTTCTGAAGCTCATGGTGGAGACTCCTTGGAGCCTGTTGAAACAGATGTAGACCAACCAGAGTTACCAGATGGGTGCAGCACGCCCACTCCCAGGTATACTGGGTTTCCTATGTCAGGAGAAAAGCAATCCAGTTCCAAGCCACAGTATGACAGCCAGTCTCAGACCCTGAGCAATCTGAGGGGTGACCAGCTGAGGGGCCTGGGGACAACTGTGGTCACTGTGCAGTGATGGAGGTGACCACCTGAGGGGCCGGGGGACGACTGTGGTCACTGTGCAGTGATGGGGTGATCAGCTGAGGCGCTGGGGGACGACTGTGGTCACTGCGCAGTGATGGGGGTGACCAGCTGAGGGGCTGGGGGATGACTGTGGTCACTGTGCAGTGATGGGGGTGACCAGTTGAGGGGCCGGGGGACGACTGTGGTCACTGTGCAGTGGTGTGGCGACCAGCTGAGGGGCTGGGGGATGACTGTGGTCACTGTGCAGTGATGTGGCGACCAGCTGAGGGCTAGGGGATGGCAGCAGTCACTGGGCAGTGATGGGAAGCTCTGTCTCGGCTCAGTGCTGGGGATCCAGCTGGGAGGGAGGGAATTTATGAGTTGAGGGAGAACTCCTAACACAGTGGGGTCACCTTGGCTCCCAAAATTGGGAGAGAGGACGGTCCCTGTGATACCTCGCCTCAGGGACTGGCCATCTTAGAGCTGGAGTGGTTTGGTGGATCACACCTGATAAGGTAGAGGAGCCATCACAGTGCACACCTGGATCGCTAATTTGATGGGAAACACTTGGCCTGGGGCAGAGTGAGCAGTGCCACTGATCTCAGAGCTGCTTTGTTTCCAAAAGGGTCTTGCTGGGAAGCTGGAGTATTCTGGTCCTTGTGGGTGGAGGCACGTGGTCCCTCTGGGAGGCAAAGTAGCAGGGTGGAGGGACACTTTGCCCTCTCAATGCTGGGATGTGGCTCTTAGGTATGTATAGAGTCTGTGAGGTGATGGGCCCACAGGTCACACTTACGGACAATGTCCACTCCTTTATTCAGCAATTTAAGTTGGGCTTTTCCCCAGAGTCTATTTCATTCTATAATATATTTCTTCTAAGGGGTCCACATTTAATCTCTTTGCCTTGCTGGTGAAGTAGCCTCCTCTCCTGCAGATAAGGATGTCACAGAAGGGCAGGATGGGGGCAGCTGTGGCCTTAGGAGGCCCCGGGGGCAGCTGTGGCTTTCTGTTTATAAAACCAAATTCCTCTCCCAAGAAGGCAGTTGGAGTGACAGCTCTGGGGAACAGCTCCCTCAGGGGGTGTGGGCACCTCCTTCCTGCACCCCTCTGCCCTGCTGTCCAGTGGCTGGACCACAGAGCCCCAGCTGCCCCCAGGGCAGGGTCTGCATGTCACCTGGGGGTGGCTGGAAGGCAGGCAGTAAATCCACTCGTGGGTAGGTGGATTAGTGAACAGAGGCTGGAGAAATCCTGGAATCAGTTGATTCTGGGTTTCACCCCCTCTCCTGGGAGGTGGCCACTGAGCTCCTCAAAGCCACTCTCAAGCATTTCGCAGAGCAAGAGTAAGGCCAGTTCTGCCACACACCTGGCTGTCTTTGGACAGAGTCAGGGAGTGGGAATTCCCATGTCAGCTTCTCATACCTTAGACATTTTAAGAAACCTAAACCCAGTTTGCATCAGCACATATCAAGAAGCGAGTCTCGGACTTGGCACAGGCTGGGCAGTGAGGCTCCCTTCTGCAGTTAGCAGCTGCACACCTGGAAGGCTTGCAAAGGAGCCAGCTGCAGCCTTCGCAGGGTCCTTTGTTGTGACATTATTAAAAGTTTCAGGGGAATGACAGCAGGGTGATAATCCCAGTCAGTGGGCACTGGACAGGCCCCGTGTCCCTTGCGGCCCTGTGAACACTGCAGGGACATTATACCTGAGGTTGACTCTGGACACACGGGGAACATAGGAGGACTGGAGGAGCGGAGCCCAGGCTCTGTGTGGGGGGTCTGGGAGCTTTTGCTCACTTGCTCACTCGCTCGCTCCCTTGCTCAGCTTAGCGCCTGCTCAGTGCCAGGTCCTCGGGATGCTGTCACACTCGGACCTGGTCCTGCAGGGACAAGAAGGGGTGAGAGGAGGGAGTTCAGCTTGTGGGGGTCCTGGGTGGTGGGTGAGTTTGTGCTGCCCTTCTAAGTTTTCCTTATTCTTGAAATGTTTGTGTGAGCACGGGCCAGCAGGCCATGTGGTCAGGAGCTCCGGGGTGGAGAGGGCTGGAGGCCGGGCATGTGTGGCTGACTGCTCAGCTCTGCCCTGCCCGTGTGTCTGCCCTTTGACCTGAGGAATGCAATACTCCCTAAGGTTGATTTGGGAATTGGGGAGATACGGGCACACAGTACGCATTGACCCTTTCTCTTTCCCTACCCCAGAGAGGCCTAAGCCCTCATGATTCTCGGAGGAAGATGGCCCTTCCTCTGCTGCGTGGGGAGCTGAACTTTGGGCAGAAGGGAGAAGCCAGAAGTGATAGGAAGTCCCAGGTTTCAGTCCCCTTCACCATGTACCAGCTGTGCAGTGCTGGGACAGTTGCTCAGCTGTCCCCATCTCTGGGTCTCCTCGACTGTGACGTGGGAGCAGTGGCTGCTACGGCAGTCACTTTCTCCAGCCTGGTGGCATCTGTACGACTGTCCTTTGTATAGTCAGTTCTGCAAAAAGAAGGCAAGTCCCCATTCAGTGCACACTGACCCAGGCTGCAGGAGGGCTCAGAGGGGGACCGCTGGCTGCAGTGAGGTGATGTTGGGGACAGACATCCTGGTGGAACAGCTGGGGCTTCTGGCTGACCCTGGTCTGGCAGCCACACTTGTGGTCACCATGTATCAATCACTGCCGTGAGCCAGGCGCTGTTCATTTTCCTGGGCAGTCCCACTGTTACTCCTCAGAATAACCTCAGGAGCATCTTTTCCTCATTTAAGACGAGGAGGCCTGTATGTAGAGGGCATGCGGTTTGTCCAGGGTCCTGGTAAGTGGTACAGCCAAAGGCGTTGCTGCCCCTTGAACATGGGCCACATGGATTTTTTTTTTTTTTTTGTACGAAAGGTCTTTATTGGTAGGGGGAGGGAGTCTGCAGAGCAGCATTGAGGAGGAGAGAAAGAGAGGGGAGAGAGATAAGGAGAGAGAGGGGAAGAGAAGAGAGAGTAGAAAAGAGTGAGGAGGAAGATGGGAGAGAGAGAAGGAAGGTGGAAGGAGGCAAGACAGAGCGGCCACATGGTGTGGCCACAGTAAAGCCCCACGTGGCACGTCTCCACGTGCAGCCTGAGGAGGTGAGAATGGGCCTGCCAGCAACCTTGGCCAGTATCCACCCGGACACAGTCAGTGACCGATGTGCCCTGCGTCAGTGTAATGAGATTACCAATGAGCTACATACAACCCCCATAGCCACGTGGGTGAACAGAGCGCAGGCCCGAGGCACCAGACACAGAACACTGTACATAATGTGATAGTTTATAAAGCTTGAAAACGAGCAAAACTTGACAAAAGGTCACGTTTTAAGAACCTGTGTGCATGTGGGAATGTCATTTGAAACGCAGGCAGAGTACAGCAAGCTCATGTTCAGGCTGGCGGCCAGTCTGTGGATAGGAGCTGGACAGGCCCCTGTCGCCCCTTCTGGCACTTTCCTCCTGGCCCCCATCTCTCCCACTGCTGATGGTGAATTTCAAATGTCAGCACTTCGCAGTCTCATTTGGCTTAAATGTTTTTTCTCTCATAGAAAAGCAGAAATGCAGGAGGGCCCCTCCTGATTTTCACAATTTACTCTTCTCACTTCCCCTGAACCCTCTGCGTGTTAGGAGGTACTAACACTTTTGATTTCTCAGAGCTTTTTCCTTGATAAGAGAGGGCAGTGGGCATTTTCTTAAGTAGCCCCTGGTGCCTGTGAATTTCCCTGTTTGCCACTACAATGTACACTCCTTCAAGAGGACCAGGGCAGGAGCCCTGGGCAAGCAGAAGGTGCTGGTCCAGCCTGGGCTCTGCGTGTGGCCAGGGCTCGGCACGTGGCTTTCCTCCTGTGGCTCTGAGCTTTAACATCTCTTCCTCCCACCCCCAGCCATTCCCAGAGATGGGAAGCTCCTCAAGGCCACAAACCTGGGCACTTGCTCTGGTCACTCTGGATTTTCCTGACCTCTGCGTCCCTTCATTAACCTTCTTAGTGTTACATGGGCCTGAAATTTAATGTTCACATTTGCCACCTAATCTTTTCTATGACAACTAGTGGGGATTATTTTTTCCAGACCTGGGAGAAGGATTCCAACTACTTCCCTCTGTGCTGTGGGGATGGGGTTTGCTGCCATCACAAGATGTAGTGTCCATCGTCTCCACGGGCAGCAGTGTCCATGGTGGCTGGGGGGGGCAGATATTCCTGGTGGCCGTGTCCATGGTGGCTGGTGGGGGATGTTCCTGGTGGCAGTGTCCATGGTGGCTGGTAGGGAATGTTCCTGGCAGCCGTGTCCATGGTGGCAGGGGGGGATATTCCTGGTGGCAGTGTCCCTGGCGGCTGGTGAGGGATATTCCTGGTAGCAGTGTTCATGGTGGCTGGTGGGGGATGTTCCTGGTGGCTGGTGGGGATGTTCCTGGTGGCCGTGTCCATGGCAGCTGATGGGGGATATTCCTGGCAGCCGTGTCCATGGTGGCTGGGGGGAATATTCCTGGTGGCAGTGTCCATGGTGGCTGGGGGGATATTCCTGGTGGCAGTGTTTATGGTGGCTGGTGGGGGGGGATATTCCTGGTGGCAGTGTCTGTGGTGGCTGGTGGGGGATGCTCCTGGAGGTCATGCCCATGGGGGCTGGGGGGGGCTGCTCCTGGCGGCCGTGTCCATGGGGGCTGTTGGGGGATGGTCCTGTACGGCGTGTCCTTGGCGGCGGGTGGGGGATGTTCCTGGCGGCTGAGGCCCGGGGGGCTGAGGGGCCATGGTCCTGCCGGACGTGGCCCGGGGGGCGGGGGGGCGCGGTTCCTCGCGGCGGGGTCCAGGGCGGGTGGGGGGGGAGCTTGCGGGGGGCGGGGGCCG
>CAUYTI010090101.1:0-49105 GCA_963575145.1 Galago senegalensis | reverse complement strand
GGGTAGAGTGCCGTGGCTTCACAGCTCACAGCAACTTCCAACTCCTGGGCTCAAGCGAGTCTCTTGCCTCTGCCTCCCAAGTAGCTGGGACCACAGGTGCCTGCCACAACGCCTGGCTATTTTTTGGTTGCAGCCGTCATTATTGTTTGGCGGGTCCGGGCTGGGGATTCGAACCTGCCACCTTAGGTGTACGTGGCTGGTGCCTTAGCCGGTTGAGCTATAGGCGCCGAGCCTTCCCTATTCTTGAGATACTTTACTAAGAAGAATGTGTTTCAACATCATCCAGGTAAACATAAAAGATCTAAAGTCTCCATCTTTTCTTATGGCTGAATATTTCTCCGTAGTATGCGTATATCACAGTGTGCTCATCCATTCGTGGGTTGACGGGCACTTGGGTTGCTTCCACGATTTGACAATAATTGAGCTGCAGTAAACATTCTAATGTCTTTGTGGTAAAATGATTTTTGTTCTTCTGAGTAGATACCTGGTAATAGAATTGCAGGATCATGTGGAAGGTCAACTTCTATTTTTTTTTTTTTTAACAGTTCTCCATCTTTCTTCCCATAAAGGTTGTATTAGTTTGCAGCCTCACCAGCAGTGTAGATGTGGTCCCTTCTCTCCACACCTACAGCAGCATCTGCAGATTTGGGACTTTGTGATGTGGACTAATCGCTACGGTTAGGTGGTATCTCAGTGTGGTTTTGATTTGCATTTCTGTGATGATTAAAGACGAGAAGGTTTTAACTACCACTAGGCTTTGGTGATGCCCAATCTTACTAACCTAGTCCTCTCACTATAGCCCCAGATGGTTCCTGCTGCACCACCAGCTGGAATGCACACTTCCCGTGTCTCTCAGACACCCAAACCCAGCCTATCTAAGACTAAATGTATCAATTTTTATTTTAGCCCTGCTCTAGTTTAATCAGCACAATCTCAGTGAACGTGATCATGACCTACAGGTCTCAAGCCAGAGCCTCTCTCTTGTTGCCTGGTCTCCCACCAGCGTCAGTGACAAAGGCTTACCTATATCCTGTTACAAATAATTTCAAATCCTTTCTCTCCTTCTGTCCTGTGACACATAGACACCAGTGACCGTCTTCTAACTTCTCCCCGCTGCCCCTACTTTACCCAGTACCTGGCATTTTCTACCTAAAATAAAATAAGACCATGTCTTATTCCCTTAAAATATTTTGCGGCTTCTTGAAGATGCAGTCAAAGCCTTCCATATGGTGTTGTTGGGTTTCTAAGATCTCCATTTTCAGGCTAATTATATCAGACTGTGTCGTATTGGTTCAAATCCTACTTTTCCTAATAGAGGCTGGGTTCAAAAGTATAAATCCAATTTCATCTAATACGTGGGTAAATTACGTGGCACTTTGGTGTTATAAGTTCTGCCGATGAAACTTTGGTAAGTAGGAACAAGCAATCACCATCCATTAAGCTCCCCTAATACAGTTAGAGATGCAGCGATTAAATTAAAGGCAGAGGTGACACAAACCACCCCACAAATGAAATCTCGAAAGTAATGAAGCCATAAATAAGGTCATGGCTGATTTTAAAGACTTCTTGTTTAATTCTTTTTGTTGATGAACATTGCCTGAAACCACAATTTGTTTCTGGAAGTAATGTGTAATGGGAGTTGTTTGTTTATATATTTATTTTAGCCTTAGAGGAAGTTTAAATATTCTGCAGAAAGACGGGGGATACAGGAGAACTGTTTTAGACTTCAGCAGTTACCAGGCAAATTGTCCTCCAGCAGACTGTATGCGTTATTGTTTTAATGTCTTGCTCTACTCAGAGCACTGAACTTTTAGGTCTTGGTTGATAAGCTGGCCGCCGAGTGACCGGTGTGCTTGATATTTCATTTGATTTTAGCCTTCTTAGATAAGCCCCAAGATCCTGCTTGATATGCAGTTTGGCATAATAACGCATCTTTTTATTTCGACTCAACCGCTTGGTCCCCCTGTCCTTTAGATAGCCCAGCCCCGTGGCTTCCAGTACCAATCTTGTTGGTATTTAGCCACCTTAGGTTTACGTTATTTTCATTCTCGCCTCCGCATAAGGATGAAATATCAATCCACTATTAATATAAATTCATGAGGATTTATGTGGAGCCCTGTTGTGAGATGCATTTTCAACTGCTTGGGAGATTTTATCGAGCCCTAAGTCTACAATCCAGCTTTAAATTAACTTCCCAGATGTTCTAGAGCGTTTCCGTGGGTACTCTAAGTCCTTGGTGTGGATAACGATTTGATTTTTCTCTATTTTTGTTGTTGTGGTTGTTATTTTGTTCCTTTTCTCATTTTCTCCCCGTGGATGGACCCTGTGTAACTAAAGGAGATGCAGTAATGATTTAAAAAGTTACTTGTTTTCTTTTCCAATCAAGGAAGTGGTTGGGATGGCCTTAGCTTCTTCCACTAAAATAGGTGCGTATATGGCAATGTGAAAACTGCAAGCTTCCTGTGTCACCCCCAGAGTACAATATACTGTTCTGTATTGCAGCAGAACCAAAAATAACTGGATAAATTCACTTATTCTACAGATAGGTAATTGTTTGTATATTTGAAATCGCATGAAATGGACTCAAAAGTTTGCATGAATGAATGTTTTAGTATATATGTATACACAGAACATTTCCAAATACTTAATAATGAATTCTCTGCATCTATTTATCCTTTTTATTATTAGTTCCACCCCATAGACCTTACAAGGGACGACATTGTTGAGTCTGTAAGAATACAGAAATTTGAAAATACTTGTTCCCAAAACAAAATACTCTGGAACCAGGTAATTTCCTTCAAGGTGGTTCCTTTTTGTGGAGTGGACAGGTGGCTCTTTCAGCTTACCTTTTCTTTTCTTTCTTTTTTTTACAGTTTTCTGGCTGGGGCTGCGTTTGAACCCACCACCTCCAACATATGTCGCCGCCCAGCTTACCTTTCTGACAAACTGTAAATTTTAGTTAAATATCGCTGGCCATGAAACTAGTCTCAGTCTAAGATTGTACGTCTGAATTACTTTTGTATTAACCGCGCTTTCTGATTGCCCGCCTACCTGGCCCAGGACAGGTGACGGTAACTGTGCCAGGGCTGCAGCCTGACCCAGTTTGGAGCACAGCAATGAGCAAAAGGCCACTGAGCCCAGCTCGTGACCAAAGCTGCTGGCTTTCGAAATAAAATGATGAACACTAAGGTTGTAAGTCCGGATAAATTCCTGGATGTGCACTAATTTGAACTAAAACTTTACCACTTAGAACTGATTGATAACGTCCATCTAAGCAGAGAAAATAACATAAGCCTGAACTAGTGAATAGGTTCGAACACGTGATACTTTGAACGCTAAGTGCATCTAGCAACTCAGGCGAAAGGCTGACAGTGCTTGACTTAGTAAACCTTTATTTTTAACACTCTACCAAATACTACTTTTAATTCCTATTTAGAAAGAAATCTGAAGGGCGGCGCCTGTGGCTCAAAGGAGTAGGGTGCCGGCCCCCTATACCGGAGGTGGCAGGTTCAAACCCAGCTCCGGCCAAAAAAATAAACTGCAAAAAAAAAAAAAAAGAAAAGAAAAAGAAAGAAATGTGCTTAACTTTTGCTTCCATGAGACTTACTTTTTCAACACCATTGGAATAGAAAAGGTTTATTCCAAATTCCCTCCAGACGAATCCTCCCACAACCTTATTTATACTCTAACCTTATATAAGAAAGAAGCCAATTGAATAGTAGAAAGATACATTCCTTTATCGATTTCCAAAAGTTGCAGATAGCAGCATGCAAAATAATCGAAGGTTACCCCTAAGAAGAAATAACTGCTAGTGCTTCGCGTTGAGCTCATGTAACTCCAGAATTGTGAAAGCACATTTTAAAAATCAAAGTATCTTGCTGTCTTGCATGAAGGAACATGTGATTTAAAAGAACAAGCCTTGCCTGTTTAGAACTTCCAGATTATCACGACCTGAAAGCAGTTCCCTCCAGATAAATCCACACGGCAACCAAATAACAGATATCTTCTTTCCTTTCTTCTCTGACCTCTGCTTTGATGCTCAACGGGTCATTTATTGCCAGATACAAAATTTGAAAAACACTAGTTGCCTAGTCTTTTGAAGATTCTCTAATACGTTGGACCTGCATGGGGTGTGTAGACAGAAGCAGCAGTACAGTAAAATTATAGCCCCAAGCTTGTTTTTCGTTCTAATTTTGCCTAGAATGTTTAAAGAAGGTTGGGAGAGGATGGGCAGGATACAGATGGAATTGGGGGTGGGGGGGGTGCTTGGAGACACAGGGGACCAGCTGAGAGAATTATGGACTGTACAACTCCAGGGAGTACCATAAAACTGCCAGCCAGTGTGGATTCAGGGTGGCGATCTTTCTGGCAGATGGCAGTCAAGTGCCTTTAGGAATGAGGGGTTTCTCTAAATTTCAAAGTCATCGAACGACCCACGGCAGAGAGAAGGGAACCCTAGAAAAATGATTTAAATCCTAGAACGTTACAGGTCAGATGCAGAGGAACTGGGCCAGGTAGGGGGACAGTTTGCAAGCTGTCGGCATACCTTTCAAAAATTACCCGTTTTGTAACAGAAACTAAAGCCGATCGAGGATAAAGAATTATTTCGAATTACTCTTTTTGTGCCCTTTCCTTCTTTCCTTTAGTCTGCATGTTTAAATTCCGTGAATTATTCAAGGGCTTAAGCTCTTTGAATAAGCCCAGAGTTCTTGGGCACATTCACCTGCCAGTGGATCTGGCAGCCTTGGTGGCTCTTCGAGCCCCTCCCGACAGTTGTTTGGCAGTGACCGTGTACCACCGAGCATTGTGGGAAGTGCCCAGAATAGAAGTGAGTAAGACCTGATTCCCTCCCGGGTTCTCTCACCTGGTGTCCTGTCCTGGACCACACACAATGTATCACACACAGATATCCTATTCAAATAGGATACTGCGGAGTTTGGGGAGGGCTGGGTTTCTAAGAGCTGGTGTTCTTGATTCCGCATCATACATGGGTAAGAACTAAACTTTTATGCTTTTATACATAGGCACACACATTGTATATTTTATTCTAGTTTTGACCGACGGGGCATCTAGTCAAGGTGCTGTATTTGCGTGCTCCTGATAGGTATGGGGAACACGTCACTGTAGCAGTTCCTAGATACCTCCTGGCCCCGAAAGCTGCACACAAAACTGCTGTGTCTTTTATCTGAGTGGTTTGATTCTCTGAAAAGATTTGTGGGATTTCAGCAACTCAGGCTCGCTTGACCTCTAGGCTCCTGTTGTCCTGAAGCCTCAGGTCGGTGGGGCCATGAGACCTCTAAGGTAAGGACGTGGGGACTGGCCGTGACGCAAAGCTGCAGACCAGAGGGTTGCTAGAATTTAGGGACCACGAGTCATAGTTAGGGGTGGTGATGATGACGCCATGATCAGTTCCAAAGGAGATCTGGGAGACTATTCATGTCTTCCATACAGTTTTACTTTACGACCTTGTAGAATTTAATGTTTTTATTTTGGCCATTTATAACTGTGAATGACACATGGTCTGCCATTATTGCCAGAGCCTGGAGGCCTTGCTATAGGGGAGACGGAGCTAACAGGAGTCAGTGACAGTCCCTGTCCAGCACCTACGAGACACACACTACCTCAGTAGCCTAGAGACACTGGCAGATGTCACAAAGTCACGATTTCCTCAATATCTTCCTCTAATATTATGTCTAAGGAACTTTATTTGCGTCTGGGAAAGTCCCATTCCTCTATGTGATGGATAACCTACTACTCTGGTTTCTTTTTAAAGATCAGCACGTCTTTGACGTGCTTGGTTTAGATTTCCAGCTTTCATACTAGATCAAGGCAAGCCAGATACAGACATCGTATTACCCTCGATAACAGCCCCTGTCCCATTTATGACTGAAAGTGTGGGTCAGTTGAGTTTTGAAAAGACAGGTGGTTTTCTGATTGTTGATTGCCGCTTCTTAACAGCTATGGCATGAGAACATCACCTCTCCACTCTTATACCTAGTGCATTCTTGAAAATGTTCAGAAGGCAAATGACTGTGCCGCTGCCGTGCACATATACACACACAGTAGTCTACTCCTGGACTGTTGCCCTCTTGATTCTCTTCAGGACTCTGTGCTCGCACATGGCCACCAGGGTGAGTGCTCTGGTGTGGTTTTTCTGCTTAAAACCCTTCACTGCCCACAGTAGAGAGGTTAGTCAGTAAGGGAAAGGCAGCATCCGGTGATAACACGTGGGTTGGCAGCCCAGACGAGTTCTGATGTGTCATAGGAGTCTAATTCCTTAGGAGGGCGTGAGTCACTGGTGCCTCTGCATGAAATGTCATGCTCTCAGCAGCGCTCACCTGCATGCAGCTCAGTTGCCTCTGAGGGGCCTGGCTCTGTCCCCTCAGCCGAGCAGCGGTGGGTAGGCGGGAGCCAGTCACCATGCAGCCACCAGAGCAAGTTGATATAAAGAATGAAGACAGTTTAAAACTGCAATCCCCCCTCCCACCCTGGCACTCCCTCAGTCCTCTCCCTGCTTAATTTTTCTTGCTAGTTCCTAAGGCATTGTGCTGTGGCTTAGCACACACTTTGCTGATTTTATCATCTATCTCTTCCAACTAGAGCAGTGGTTCTCAACCCTTCCTAATGCCTCCTACTGCCGTGACCCTTTAATACAGTTCCTCGTGTTGTGGTGACCCCCCCAACAATAAAATTATTTTCGTCGCTACTTCATAACTGTAATTTTGCTGCTGTTATGAATCGTAATGTCAATATCTGATATGCAGGATGCATTTTCATTGTTATAAAGGGGTCGCGACCCACAGGTTGAGAACTGCTGAACTAGAGTGAAGTGTTGCATTTTAAAATCCTGGGGGTGAGATGAGGGGTGTTGTGTATTTTGTGTCCTGCTGTGTTCCAAATTCTGGCGCATAGATATTCAAATGCAATAGAACCTCTATAAGTTGACCACCCAAGGGACTGTAACAGACTGGCCAACCAGACAGAAGTGGTCAACATAAGGAACTAGGCCTACTGTTCTGATAAGTACCTGGAGCAGGCTGTGATCATTAGGTCAGTGTAAGGAGGTGGTCAGTTTAGGGAGGTGGTCAGCTACAGAGGTTCTACTGCATTTTTCAATAACCCAAGGAATGAATAAAGCAGACTCCCCACCAGCACAGTGAGGAGAGAAACAGTGTATGAAAGATTACCAGCTGTGTAGAAGTACGGAGGGCCTGGTTTGGAACAAGAGTATGGAATTTTCATCAGCAAAATGTGGTTAGACTTTTTTGAGACAGAGTCTCACTCTGTCACTCAACCCTGGGTTGAGGGCAGTGGTATCGTAGTTCACAGCAACCTCAAACTCCTGAGCTCAGGCAATCCCCTTGCCTCAGCCTTCTGAGTAGCTGGGACTACAGGCACCTGCCACAACACCCTGCTGGTTTTTCTACTTTCAGTAGAGATGGAGTCTCGCTCTTGCTCAGGCTGGTCTTAAACTCCTAAGCTCAGGTGATCCTCCCTCCTCAGCCTCCCAGAGTGCTAGGATTACAAATACGAGCTACCACTAAACATTTTAAGTGTTAAAGTCCCTTTTACTTTATGTTAAAATCCTTATTCTTACAAGTTTCGTAGAGCTTATGTAATTTTGAGAGACAGGATCGGATACTGTACTGTAAGCTGTGCTAAGGTAGGATACCATCTAGGTATAGTTAAGAGCGCAGACCCTGGAGTTAGCCTGAGCTCACACCCCACTCCACTAACAAACCCTCTGTGCCCCTTTTTGTATCTGTAACATGGGCATAAGAACACTACCTACCTCATTCTTTTTGAAACAGGGCCTTACTCCGTCATCCAGGCTGGAGTGCTATGGCCCAATCACAGCTCACTGAAACTCAGACTCCTGGGGCTCAAGCAGTTCTCTCACTTCAGCCTTCCAAGTACCCAGGACTACAGCCGTGCACTACTACGCTTGGCTAATTTTGTAAAAAAGTTTTTGTAGAGGTGGGGGTCTTGCTATGCTGCTCACACTATCATTGGGGTGGTTTTTTGGGTGAGCATCTCATGAATGACACTTTGAGTACTGCCTGGCACAGAACACTCCAGTATTAGTTTCTGCCATTATTCAGATGCCACTGTCACCAACATGTTCATTCATGTGTTCTAAGGGCATTTATGTTCTAAGGGCATTTCGAAGCTAGTAAGTTAACTGCATAGCTGGTTTCAATGTGGGTAGCATATCCAATCATCCTGTGTGTTATTTTTTAGTCTCTTTCATGTGTAAAAATATATTTTGTGTTTCTTAGCTTTTATGGCGAAGCTGTAATTGATGGCTGCAGCTCTTTGCTTTTTACCTTGCTGCTGAAGTAGCCGTGGCTGTGGGCACTTGATTAATTTCTGTAATTAGGAAGCCACTTAATCTGCAGTAATTCAGTGTAATATTTAACTTCATTGGCCAGAGATGAATTTCCAAAACAGGAGACTAAAGCCGACGAGGGTTCTGATATTAGAGGACGTGACTGGAGAGGGTTCAGGACAAAGGGCTGGCATCACATTCTCCCATGACTTGCGGTATGACCAGTGTCTAATTCTCACCATTCAGGAGATTGTGTACTGCTTTCCTCCCCGAAGCGTGGAGTAGAATGATCGAGCCATTTTACGTTAGCTCTATGATATATTTCAAATAAAAGACTACCCTATAATTGCATAATCCTAGTACTACAAATGGCTTGAATTCATTATATGATAATTAATTAAAATAAGGTTCAATGTTAATAAACTATAGGACACTATTATTCATTTTTTCTTTATGGTAAACAGGAAATATCCCAAGTGATTTTTTAAAGAAAAATTTCCAGCTTGTAAATGATAAATAAAATATGAAACGGGGCTAATATTTTTTTCCTTTTTTTTTTTTTCTGGCGCATTTTGCCCATTTACCTGGGGTCAGCTACCTGCACACCTCCTAAAATGAAGTCTCGTTATGCCCACGGATAGCTAAATACCTGTCACGGAATAAATGAATGCGTTTGAGTTGTTTTAATTAGCTAGGTGTGATTTAAAGGTTGCTGAAATCACAAAGGCTTATTCATTTTTCATCAATAATCACTTCCCTTAATATTTCATTAGAACCTGCTGATTTGCAGACTTCCTTCTGGGCTTTGATTCATTATAACTGCAGACATAATTTCACTTCCCTTCTTTTCCCCATTCTCTATTATGCTCTTTCATCTCAGAGACACTGTTAAGATGTTTCCAACATTCACAGGGCTGCTTAATTGATCCAACTTTTTTTTTTTTTTAAACTGTACTTAAAGCTAAGGGTTCCAGGCTGTGGAAAAGTCTGCGTGCGTTCACATGTATGTACACACGGGCAGTTTTCTTTCATCCTCGGAACAGCTGATAATAATGTGTAAATTTCTCTTTCTTATCTTCTGAGAGTGAAGACTGATTTATGGTGTACAGCAGTCAGGAAGGAAGTAAATAGTTTGGCCACATTCTTAGACTATGCCATCAATCGGGAAAAACAAAGCCTCTTGTGTGTGGCATACTCAGCAGTTGAGATCACGATGTGTGCGTACACCTTATTTTCAGAACACTTGTCTGGCTGCTCTGGACGCAGCCTCATACTGTACCTCGGATGCACAGCGTGCCGGGGTGGACTCACGTACTGGCTCCTGCTGCCACCCAGGGCCCATGGCTCTCACCCAGAGAAGCTGAGAGGCCCTCACATGTATATGAAAAGAGCTGTTCTTAAACTGTCCAGTGACTGCATGTGAATAATCAGGTCCGAGCCAGAGAGGAGCCCTGCAGAGTGGGCTAAGTCTGGTTGCAACTTTTTTTGGGGGGGGGTACAGAGTGAGACTGGGGGTCATGACAATGGGGTTATAGCTCACAACAACCTCAAACCCATGGGCTCAAGCAGTCCTCAGGGCTCAACCTCTCAAGTGGTTAGGAATACAGGCACCCACCACAACACCCAGCTAACTTTTCTATTTTTAGTAGGAATGAGGTCTTGCTCTTCTTTAGACTGGTCTTGAAATCCTAAGCTCAGGTGATCCACCCTCCTGGCCTCCCAGAATGCTAGCCTTATAAGCTTGAGCCACCACACCCGGCCCTCAGTTGCAACTTCTTTTTTTTTTTCTGAAACAGAGTCTTACTATATCACCCTCAATAGAGTGCTGTGGCATCACAGCTCATAGCAACCTCAAACTCTTGATCTTAAGTGATTCTCTTGCCTCAGCCTCCCATGTAGCTGGGACTACAGGCACCTGCCACAATGCCCAGCTATTTTTTTTTGTTATTGTTGCAGTTACCTGGCCTGGACCAGGCTCGAACCTGCCACCCTTGGTGTATGTGGCTGGCGCTGTAACCACTGTGCTATGGGCACCGAGCCAGTAACTTCTTAAAAACCAAAATTCCATGGCTCAGCGCCTGTAGCACAGTGGTTATAGCATCAGCCATGTACACCTATGCTGGCGGGTTGAAACACAACCTGGGCCAGCTAAACAACAATAACAACTGCAACAAAAAATAGCAGGGTATTGTGGCGGATGCTTGTAGTCCCAGCTACTCGGGAGGCTGAGGCAAGAGAATAGCTTGAGAACAGGAGTTGGAGGTTGCTGTGAGTTGTGAGCCAAGGCACTCTACCAAGGGCAACATAGTGAGACTCTGTCTCAAAAAAAAAACAAAACCCAAATTCCAAACACCTCTCTTTAATAAGCCCATAGTTCTGTCTTAGGTTTTTGAGACATAGCTAATCTGAAACATGGGCACATACCCAGCATAGACTAGGATTCTGACCAGCTGATGCTGGTTATGAGAAAAAATAAATAGGTATTTTTTATTTCTCCCAGATGAATTAGAAAATGCTACCTGTCTGTTCTAGAGCCATGTTAAATGTTTTGTGTGAAGTGCATATTATTACTAGCTTGGATTAGCTTTTTCAGTTTGAATGCTGAGTAAAACTTGCTATATGTTAAGAAATAAAACTTTGGGGCAGTGCCTATGGCTCCAGGAGTAGGGCGCCAGCTCCATATACTGGAGTTGGTGGGTTCAAACCCAGGCCAAGCCAAAAACTGCAAAAAAAAGGGGGGGGGGGGAATAAAACTTTGTGCCTGAGAATTTGGTAAATGGATATATTTCCCAGGCTGGACCTTTTATTAACTTTTTAATACTTCCTAGAAAACTTCAGGCTGGTTTCCCTCATGTCCTGGATTTCTATTCTAGAACCACATCTTAAAATAGTTAAGGAACCACCCATAGATACATCAACACCTGCTTGTGGAGAGTTAACCACACTCCTGCATGTGGGGAGATATTAGCTACCCTTAGACATGATCAGTCCCTGTTCACCGGGGAGCTCCTCTTCGCATTTCGCTAATTTGGGGAATGTTTATCCATCGTGCTTTCTGTAAATATGATTTCATTTTTACGTATTCGCGTTAACATGGCTTGCTTTGTGCAAGTATGTGTGTCGTAATAATTCCATTCTTTGCTGAGGATAACTTTCAGGGTTCTTGGAAGAAGTTTTAAAACAGTACAAAATGTCTCCTCGCTGGGCTTTGCCTTTTAACTCTGTGATCTTCTCGGCTCATCTTTGTGGCTTTGCGGCCCTGGTCTACGTGTGTGTGCTGGTCCATACAGGTCCAGTCGGGTGATGGGACGGATGGCGTGTGGCTTTGGATTCGGATTCTGGCTCCGCCATGTACCTAGATATTTGGCAAGTTGTTTGATCTCCACGAGCCTCATTATAGTCATCTGTATTCCCAGGTTGTTTTTTTTTTTTTAAATCCCATTGTTAGACCATATGTCAGCTGGATCCCGATTTTTATATTCAGAAAATATGTTCTTTCTAGCTGTGTATCATCATCTGCGTTAGAAGCTATCGGGGCTGAACGGGAGATACAGATACCATCTCTGATGCTAATACTCTTCCAGTCTTCTGGGAGGATAACAGACGGACTTAAATAACACAACCGGTTTTATTGACCATGCTGTTTATTTTAATAGCTAGACCAGAATGGTTTGATTGACTTTTTAAAAATCTGGTATGTTTTTTACCATATGGACAAGGCCATATCTAGAGTGCCAAGCTAATAAGCCTTCTTTCCTCTGCCAGTGAACCATGAAAGTTGTTAGCAAAATGTTTTATCTTGAATTGATCCATTTCCTAAGCTCTTGGTCGGCTAAGCACCCATCTGAAGGGGTAAAGCACAGATTATCTATAATCAGTCGTCGGAAATTTGTTGCCTCAAAGAACAGTAGACAACTAGAAAGAGAAAATCGCCCTACGTCAGTTAATTATGGGTACATAGCGCAGGTTATTTTCTTTCGTAGGGAGTTGTAATGCGTGAAGAATGTAAATAAAATGGGAGATTAGTAGAACTTAGTAGTAACATATTTGTTTTAAATAGTTAAGGTTTAAAGGAGGATGACTGCCTTCACGCTTTTTTCATTCCTGTTAAGGGCTCATTCTGAGTCAAAACACCACGAATTCCTGTATATAAGAACAAAACAATGTAACAGTATTAGTTACCTCGTAACTATAGATCTCATCAATTAATTCTTAAGTATTCATTCTATCTTAAGCCTCCTTGGTACCATCAAAATATTTGTATTATCCATTTCTCTTCACTTTCTTGTTTTACTTTTACATTCTTTTTTCTTCTTGAGACAGAGCCCCAAGCTGTCCCCCTGGGTAGAGTGCTGTGACATCACAGCTCACAGCAACCTCCAACTCCTGGGCTCAAGCGATTCCCCTGCCTCAGCCTCCCAAGTAGCTGGCACCACAGGCGCTCACCACAACGCCTGGCTATTTTTTGGTTGCAGCCGTCAAGTCGTTGTTTGGCGAGCCAGAGCTGGATTGGAACCCACCAGCTCAGGTGTATGTGGCTGGCGCCTTAGCCGCTTGAGCCACAGGCGCTGAGTCTACTTTTACATTCTTTAGCATATATACTATATTTGAAGTATCTTTTCAAAAGTCCTTTTTCCTCCAGTTCCATCATCACTGTCCTTTCTAGATCTGTTTCTACTGACTGATTTTTCTCCTATTTTCTTCCTTCTCCATATACTTAATAATTTTGGGTTGGATGTCAGACATTGTACATTTTGTGTTGTTGAGGGCTGGTTTTACTCTTTTTATTTTATTTTATATGAGTGTTGGATCTTTCTCAGTAGACAATTAAGTTACTGATTGTTTGTTTGTTTATTTGTTTATGAGACAGAGTCTCACTCTTGCCCTGGGTAGAGTGCTATGACATCATAGCTCACAGCAACCTCTAACTCTTGGGCTCAAGAGATCCTCTTGCCTCAGCCTCTCTAGTAGCTGGAACTATAGGTACCCACCACAGTGCCTGGCTAGTTTTTCTATTTTTAGGAGAGACAAGGTCTAGCTCTTGCTCAGGTTGGTCTCGAGCTCAAGCAGTGCACCGGCATCGGCCTCCCAGAGTGCTAGGATCACAGGTGTGAGCCACTGTGCCCAGCTTGTTTCTTCTCTTTAGATTGCTTTTCAATCTCTTTTAGGCCCAGTCCAGAGTAGTCTTCACTGTAAAGCTTAAGGTAGCTCCACGTCCTCACTATGACCCCTCTTATCTGAAACCCACTATCTCCAGCCAGCAGAGGCATTGGGGTCTCTTCCTCTGGTTGAGCAGTGCTGGGCTGTGCCTCAGTTGTTTCTCTTTTCACACAAGTTATTCTTGTCTGGGGTTGTGGGGATTTTTTTTACTTAAACCCAACTGAACAGGATCCATGTAGATCTCCGTAGTCCTTTCAACTTGTAGATCCCTTCTCTCAGGCCATCTGTCTCCTAATGTTAACCACCTTGGCTCCTGAGATTCAAAACCCTGTCTCCTCAGCTAAGCCTGACAGCACCGTGGCTCGGTTTTCTCTCCTCTGCGGCTTAGCACATACTTAGCCGATTCTGTCATCTGTCTCCTCCAACGAGAGTGAAGTTGCGTTTTAAACTCATGTTGTGTATTTTGTGTACTGCTGTATTCCAAATTCCGGCACGTAGATATTCAAATACAGTAGAACCTCTTCAAGTTAACCACCCGAGGGACTGTAACAACCTGGCCCCCATACAGAGGTGGTCAACAGAAGAACTTCCATTGAGTCCACGGGGGTGCATATCTGGTCTCTGAAAATCAGGTCAACTTAAGGAGGTAGTCAGTGCAGGGAGGTAGTCAACTACAGAGGCTCTAAGTGTATATAACTTACAGTAACTTGTTAACCATGTGGGACAGACTGTTACCACTTTACAATCTATTGTCGTGCTGACTTTTTAACTAAGACCCTTTTCTTCAAAAATAACTATAATTCAGAATTAATAACATGGCATATATATTTTTTCCCCTTGGGAAATGTGTTGAGCCAGTGATCACGGTCTATCCTCCCGCTGATCCTGCCAGATTCGGTAACAGGTGATGAAAGAAGTGTAGGTTATTTTGAGACCCTTTGGCATCTGTGCGCCTGTCTGTGTCTCCTTCCTGTGCAGATACGCAGGCACTACTGAACACTAAAACCCAGACACGGAGTTTTGCTGATTTCCTTTAAATGTTTCCTGAGCAAGAGATATATTATCCCTTAATCAGCTTCTTTTGAGATGTCTGTTTATACTAAACAAAGTCCTCTTCCAATTAGTTTCAAATTCCAAGCAAAAGCACTGGTAATTAAACATTGTCTGAAGGAGCAGCCTGTGCTGTGATACAGAAATTGAGGCACAGTGGAAGCAAATATTAAGCTTATTAACACCTTTATCAATGTATTGGTATTCTTCGACCGATTAAGAACGAATACGCTGGACATGAGGAATTCTTTTTCTCCCAAGCGCTGTGTGAATTTGTGAAACTCAAACCCCTCGCTTCCCTCATCTGTAAAATGAGACAACTATATACAAATAAATAATTACAACCTCTGTCTTGCCGGCCTATTGTCTGGGATGAACGAGCTACTACAGGTGAAACGTTTGGCACTCCGACTGCTTGCGGAATTATAATAATATTTAACTGAAGTGTAGATCAGAATCTCAAAACAAAAAATGTATTATGATTTAAAAAAAAATTCCCTCTAGTACGTAGATCTTCAAAATTCGATTGGTAGTTTAGTTGTGGTTTGAGCCCATCGTAAAATATTGGACAACCTCTTAAGAGTTTATCGTAAACAGAATTTAATCTATATAAACTGCACAACCACCTATGGAGTAGACAAAATGAGATAATCTCCGAGAGTGACATACCAGGCAATGTGCTTAATAGATGTTGCACAGTAATGATTTGTGTCTGTCTGGGGTTCTCCGGTCCCGTGTTCCACCTCCGGCAATCCGGTGGGGTGAGTGTGTTTCAAACTTGGGCCACCAGGAGATGAAATACCCGTAACGTTAATTGGCAGCAATATTTCATAATGTGGCTGATCCGTTCCAGTGGTGAAATCGAGTATTTTTAGATTCCCGCTATAAAATTATTTTCTCACCAGATAATTATAATTGGCTCTGTGTGTGTAACACACGTTTTAAATATTTTATATTATTAGTAACACCAGCGTCGCACGGGTAGTAACAAGATAGAAATGCAAGTGGGTTTTCCTGCAAATGGAGAGTTGGTCCCGTAAATTATTTTTAATGTGCGCTTCTTAACAAGCTCCTTAAAACAGCCATTGTTTTTCAGTGTCCGGTGTCGATGAGGAGCGGGGGTTTGACGAGTGCAACATTGCTTTTGATGGTGATGAGATATTGGTTTTCATTAAATTTCCTACAAGGAACTTATTTGGAAGCACAGATGGCTACTATTTCAGAGCTGGGAAGAATGTGATTGAACAGCCCCTCGTTGTATAAAAGTTGGAATGGGGTGCGGGTAGCGGTAGAGGTGAAGGGTGCCAATGAAGGTGGCAGTCACTTAGGGCCATCTTTCCTTCGAAGGACAGCCTCTACGTGCCCTCTGCACCTGCTGTCAAGTCAGATGCCTACGAGCTAGAAGGGCCACTGTTCTTCAAAAGGAGCTCTGATTGCCTGGGGCAAGCCCCCTATCATGGTAGCCTTTTTAGGGATAATCAACATCGTTTTCCAATTGCAAAAAGGAAGATCTGATCAATTAAAGTATATACAGGTATATGAAAGGATGCTTAAAAATATAAAGTTCTGCCTGTGTGCTGTAACACTACTGTTACCATCACCCAGAACCTTTAATGAGAAGATAGACAGGATAGCAACGTTGAAAAGCAGACTCCCCCTTTGCCATGCTAGCTAGTTACAGAAATGCACCCAGATTTCGGCATTTCTGTTCTAAATGGTGTCAAGCTACAGGTCTTGCTTGGACTTAGTGAGAGATAGGATTTTCTTTCTTTTTTTTTTTTTTTTTTTTAGACAGAGTCTCAAGCTGTCGCCTTGGGTAGAGCTCACAGCAACCTCAAACTCTTGGGCTTAAACAAGTCTCTTGCTTCAGCCTCCCAAGTGGCTGGGACTACAGACGCCTGCCACAGTGCCTGGCTATTTTTTGGTTGTAGTTGTCATTGTTGTTTAGCAGGCCCAGGCTGGATTCAAACCCGCCAGCTCCAGTGTATGTGGCTGGTGCCCTACCCGCTTGAGCTACAGGTGCTGAGCTGAGAGAGGGATTTTTACAAAATTAATTCAGCATGCCCAGTACTGATGTTATAGCCAGATTTACTGGAAAGGCTGTTTAAACAGATAACAGCCATTTGTGAGTAAACAAGACCAGTGTCGTTCGAATGTTGAAGTGTCAAGGCTGCCGTATTCAGAACCTGGTAAGGATGCTCTCTGGCCTGGGGCGGCTGGTCCCTTTTCTCTGGCGCTGGAATTGAGATCCCTTCCCCTCTGGAGTTCCATGTCCTTATCACTCCCAGTCGCTCGAGGGTTTGTGATGCAGCTTGATGTCCCTTCATTGCTAATAGGACTCAGAGTGTCAAGCCTGGCTTCCTTCGTCCTGTCTCCGCCCTAATGCTACTTCCTGCCTCCCTGTTTTGTTGTTTTCCATTCTTTCTCTCGTTACTGACCTGCCACTCACCTTTTCCTCTCTGCCCACTCTAGACACCCTGGGCCTTCTGCTCAGGCCTCCCCAGGCCTCCCACCTGTCCAGCCACATAGGCCTTGTTGGACAGGCCAAGCAGAGAGTCGTGCTGGTGACTTCACCTTAGTCCACTTCATTGGCGGGGTGCCCTCCGGGATCCCCACATGACCGGCTTCTTCCCGTCATCCAGGCTCAGTTCAGAGTTCCTTCTTTATTATCGTGGTCTGCCCTGATGTCCAGTCGAAAGCCCAAGGCAGCCCCCACCGTGTTGCACATTTTGGGGAGCAGATGGCTCCTCTTTAATGCTTTGTATACACACATCTCTACCTCAGATTGCCCATTCATTGTATTGTGTTTTTTGCTTTTTTTTTTACCTGATTCTACCCTCTTGAATATAACTCTAGGACAGTGGAGGTTCCATCTGTCATATAACTGTGTGTCTGCAAGAGCTGTGAACCAGTGGCTGGCGGGCAGTGGGTGCTCAGTGGACGTGAGCGGCGTGGATGTGTGTGCAGGGTGTGGGCTCCCCGCCTCTTGCTTCTGTCTTTGCTCACTGGTGCGTACCCAGGCAGTGCTGTCTCTGCCCCATCTGGGCTGATTCCTCCGTCTGCAGCTTTGAACTCTGTCTACTAGGAGGGATTATTTACCTGCCCTCAGAAAATCCTGCTCTGGGGACAAGATGGGGTGAGGGTGGATGTTTATCCCTGGGTGTGCCACCAAGAAAACAGTCCCCACCCGGAAGCAAAACAAACCCTCCCTTTATGGTGCTTCCTGGTTCTTGTTTTTAAAGCCCCCCCCCCTTCACCAAGTACAAAAGTCCCTACCTCATCTCAGGGCAGCCATCTTCAAAAGGCTATTTGTGAAAGATTTTGCTAGCCCCCCTTTTTTAAATAAATGATATAAGATTTATATAATGTGTGCCTTCTAGAAAATTCTTCTTTGTTAGTATGTAATGGAGAGCTTCTGGAAATTGTTACCGAGTTAGCATATCAATGGTTCGGTCCTTTGACTGAACCTTAAAATTATCTTAATATGGAAATACTACTTTTTCATGTAAAACGGAAAATACAGGAAAGATCATCCAACCCCAAACCAGTAACGATTGATGCGTATGGTGTGTTCTTAGGCACACCCACCCAGATAGTCATTTACATAAATGGACTTGGTCAGAACTAAAAATAAGCATCGCACTAGACACAATTCTTTAGTAACCTGCCTTCTTATCACAGCATCTTTTCATGCCATTGAGCTTGTCTTACAAGAACATTTCTAAATGGCTGTGTGGTATTTCATTTTGTGTATTTATAATCCACTTTATGCATTTATAATATAAATGTGTCATCCTATAGATTTATAAATTAGGAGGTCAAGCGGCTTAACCACCTCAGCCTCCATTTCTTCCTCTACAGAAGGCAATACTAATGCTACCTTAAACAGTCTAAAGGACTAAGTGAGATAAGCTCTGAGGGCTCGACGCCTGTGGCTCAAGTGGCTAAGGCACCAGCCACATACACCTAAGGTGGCGGATTCAAATCCAGCCCAGGCCCACCAAACAAGAATGACAATTGCAACCAAAAAATAGCCGGACATTGTGGCGGGCACCTGTGGTCCCAGCTACTTGGGAGGCTGAGGCAGGAGACTTGCTTGAGCCCAGAAGTTGGAGGTTGCTGTGAGCTGCAAGGCCATGACACTACCCAGGGGGACAGCTTTAGGCTCTGTCTCAAAAAAAAAAAAATAATAATAATAACAATCAAGCTCTGAGGACAGAGCCTGCACTCAGGAACTATGAGCTGGGGTGGGTTTATATTCATCCCATTTTCTCCTATCTTTTAACAACTTCAAACATACAATGACTAATATCTAGGCTTTGTCCTGTTTCCTTCCAGTTCAAATAGGTAATTTTATTTGATCAATAAAATGCTTAAAAACTCCAAAAACACTCATTCGTTTTCAAATAATATTATCAAAAGGCAGTAGGGTATTTTTACTTAAGGCAAACCCCAACTTAAAGAAAATAACTGGGGTTGTAGCTGAGAGCTCTGCCTGGGGGGTTCCACCTGCACGCAGAGGTCCAGCCCACTTCCTTCAGCCCAGGCCAGCCTGTCTTTCGCAATTCCTTCCACCTGACCCTGCACTGAGGAGGCTGGTGACCCATTTTCAGTGCTAATTTCTAGAAAGAAGCCAGAGAGAGCCCCTCCTGCCTGGTGGCTGGAGGTCCTATTCTCCTGGGCTCCCTTTCAGCTTTTCCTTTCAACACTCCCTGGGTGCCAGGCTCAGGACGGTATTACACTAAAGAAACCATCTCTCTGAGTTGAGTCATTGGCCACCATTCTTGAAGAACGTCCATGGCCTTAAATAGAACATCGTTTGATTTAATCTAAAATAAACTTTGCTATTTTGAGCCTTCCCTATCATTTGGTTAAGCGTGTAAACAACCAGATTTGGAAATGTTGAGCCGTTTCTTTTGTTTTGGATTATTTTCTTAAAACACCCATCGCTGGTGTATGGAAGGTCTGTTCCTCTTTAAAGACGTGTCAGTGTCACATTACTATCGTGAAGTTATTGTATATTAAAAAGCATCTCTGTTTCTTCATGGTTTGGACACCAGTCATTAAGAGCTGCCAACAAAACGCCATTTAGGTTTTAACTGAGTTGACACAGTGTATCGGCCACATTTTTTCTCCATTTCATCAATTACTCTAAGTCTTTTTTTTACAGGAGAGGGGACACATTCAAAGAGAACAGATCCCTTCAAGGTAGAGTCAGCTTCAAAGTAACCACCTCTTTCCTTAACCACGGTTTGTCAGAGAAGATTTTGAAGCAGTCAGCTCTGCAATTTTTTCCCTGTGAATTTGAAAGTATTTCCTAATGTTTTACTTTAAAAATGACATGGTTTTGCCCCCCAGCTCCCTGTAGTTCTCTTTCTTAGTATAAACCAATGTCAAGCCACCTGCCTCTTTGCCCTGGACCCGGATGTGTAGGGGATGTCTGGGACTAGGGAGCTTGTTAGTCCCACTGTCTGTCTGTATTGTTTAAGTAGAACTGGCTCTTGAAAAATGCTAACAATAAAACCTCCGCCCTTCCTTTATTAATATATTAATTATCCTGACCAAATTCAAAAAACAAAAAACAAAAACCAGGAGAGCCTTCTTGAGCCTGAATCTGCGAGGCTATGAAATGCACCCTGGGTTTTGAGGAAGAAGTGAGCCCATTTAGAGCTTTAATTACTCATTTGGGATCCTACAGTCTGTTGCCAAAGCCAGTTATCATCAGCTTTGATTAGAAATCAGGAATGACAGCTGCTGAAATGCAGAGTGAAAAGAATTGTATTGGATTAGAGAGGCCTTCTTTTGAATTCTGAACGAGAAGGGAAGCATCTTCAGGCAACATCTGAATATGCATTTATTTTAATAATCCCGTGGCTAAAAGGTACAGGGCCTTGTGAGTTGGAGTGGTTTTCATTATTAAATTAAGTGCCTTTGTTCAGCTCATCTAGATTTTCTTATTGGCTGCTGCCACCTCTGCCCTCCTTTCGCTCCATTTTGACGCAGCGTCACATCCCTATTTGTGGGCTGAAATGTGTCGGTGTTCGTAAACTAAATTCATGAACTGTCCTTCCCGTCATTTGGGCTGATGAAACGCCATTTACCAGTGTGAAGCCAAGCCAGGAGAGGCCCATAAAATAAGGCATTCAAATGCAAAGCTAAAAAAGACAGCGTTCCTTATGCCCAATCCTACGGGCTTGCAGAAGTACCACTTCGAGCTTTATTATTTTAACAATGCAGTGTGGGACTAGAACATATATCAGAGTAACATCCCATTCAGGCATCCCTGAGTAAATCAGAATTTCAGAGTTAAACTCGCCGGCGTGGGTTCATAGTTTGTGTAAACACAAGATGGGTCAGGATGACAGCTGTCGTTAGATACAGTGTATGGCTTATCGACACGTGACTACTTTTGCTTACCTTGAGTTAAACTTTGTTAAATAGTAGCACGTCTCCTGTTTCCACAAAAGAGGATTGTGGAGGTTAAAAAAAAAAATCACATATATATATGTATGTGTGTGAACATCGAGTGTGTATAGAAGTATGCCCATCCCTTCAATAACTATATAAACACCAAGAGAGGCTGTATTTATATTCCTGTTTGCGGGAGAGTAAACATTTACGTAAATACACCAAGGAGAATTATCAAACATTGTGTAGCCATGTGCTCTCAGCTTCAAAGTTAAAGCTGATCATTTTCACCCAGTTATTCAACGCAAGGCAGTGTCATGCTTAACCAAAACAGAGATGACACTCGGTACCTACACGGTGGATCCAAACAGCTTCCTTCATCCTCACTTTGTGCCATCTGTTGGAAAGAAACTAAAAACCCCGAGGACAGCAGCCCCGGGTCTGCGAGTGAGGGTTTAAAGACGCGCACTCAGTTCTCACCGCCCGGCGACGTGTACCGAGCGCTCTAATAGGTTTCGTATTAGCTGTAAGAGGCCAGGTGCCTTGACCTTAGCATCTGCCAATCACAGCTTTTCTGTTTATTGGAGGAATTTACAAATTCTTTTTGTAGAGGATCTGATACTGTGTTGTTTTTAACTAAACGTTAATAACTATCGAGAATAATATTTTCCAAGAGCAAAGTAGTTCTTAGTTTCCAAATGCTCTTTTTTTTTTTTTTTTGAGACAGAGCCTCAAGCTATCCCCCTGGGTAGAGTGCCATGGCCTCACTGCTCACAGCAACCTCCAACTCCTGGGCTCAAGCAAGTCTCCTGCCTCAGCCTCCCAAGTAGCTGGGACCACAGGCGCCCGCCACAACGCCCAGCTATTTTTTGGTTGCAGCCATTATTGTTATTTGGTGGGTCCAGGCTGGATTCGAACCTGCCACCTTATGTGGCTGGTGCCTTAGCCACTTGAGCCACAGGTGCCGAGCCAGGAAGGGCATTTCTGCCAAACCTTGCACATGAGGAGAGAAAGGAATTCAGAAGGATGCTGTAGATAAAAGGCTGGGTGAGGTGAACATACCAGAAGTGAACAGGTGGAAATGACCACTGCCTGCTGCGCCTCTAAGACAATCCTCACTCAGACACAGGCAAGGATGGAGGAGAAAGAGGTTCGTTAGAAAAATCAAGTCATGCCAAACTTCACAGACTTAAAAACCAACGTTGCCAAGCTGAATTCTTTGTGCCTCCAACATCCTCATTAGAATCCCTTTGAAGTACATCAGAGTATAATTTTCAAGAGTCAAGAACAAAGCTTCATCCAGCCTTTGGCTTGGACGGCACATCAGCAGGATACAGCAGAAGCAGTATCTGACACTGCTGCCTCCAACCCACAGACATGAGGCAGGCCTCCCCGCAGATGACAAAACGGCGCTGGGAGATTTTGTGGACTTTGCACTTTTATTCATACAAAGTCTCTGGACGAGCCTGAATGTCTTCTCTGGGGGACAAATGAATATCAGATCTGAAGGCTGTGATCCTAGAAATTGCTTCCACTAGCTATTATGGTTTGGAACTAGATTCTCCTCACAAATGACTGGTTTTCTCAAGCAGCCTGAGAATTCACAGCACTTCTAAGTAGGTAACTTAACCGAATTTCCATCTCGGTAATCCCTGTTCTAACATTTTTGGGTCAGATATTGTTCCCATAAGGAGCTTAATTCTGATGCCTTGACATCCAGGGAAATAAAAGGGGAAGTAAAGAATGTATTTCATTCTGACTTGAGCTAAACTCTGACAGGTAAGCTTAATTACTGGCTGCTTCCAGCTCCTAACCACTTAGTTTACGATGGAAAGAATAAAGTCATAGTAAAAAATAATGACATTTTAGTGAAACTGGGAGTGATGTTGCAGCAGCCAGTAACTGGAGTCATGAACAAGAGCTTTAAAGAGGCGAGGGCAGACCTGGGAGGGAGACACCCACTTCTCACACTTTGGTGTCACCATCTCCAAGGCACAGTGAGTTCCAGCCCTGTGAAGTCAGCAACTGTAATGCTGCATTAACTGCCTATAAATGATTATCAACAATAGCCTTTAAGCCTATTAAAAAATAAACTGAGGAATGAATCAATCACTGTCAAATGCTCAGTGTGATGCTACTGCTAAAAATAAGAGTCCATTTGAAATTCTAAAAGCTTCTTACAGCGGATGCTTAAACAATCTGTGGGTAAAACTTAAAAGAGTATAGGAAGACCTCTTGGGTGGTGCCTGTGGCTGAAGGAGCGGGGCACCTGCCCATATGCCGGAGGTGGTGGGTTCAAACCCAGCCCTGGCCAAAAACTGCCAAAAAAAAAAAAAAAAGGAAGACCTCTTGATGGCCCAGAAATGATGCCAGCTGAAAGTGAGAAGCTCCAGTTTCCACCCTGGCTTTGCCTGTTACCTACCTGGTGGTTCAGGAAGGTTCTCCCTTTTCTTTGCTCATCACCATGCTTGGTCAGGTTCACTCACATCCTTGCAGCACCATGATCTGCCTTGGAAACCTGGCTGAGATGCACTCATTGTCCTCCAAGAGCCTCCCTCTGAGCTACTGCATGGCCCCTCCATGGAGTATTAATGATAGCATTCCCTGAGTGCTGCTCCCCATGAACCCCAAACTAAGCATGTTACCCACATCATTACATTAACACTCACGAGTGTCTATTTGCTCATTTAACAGGTATTTATTCAGCACTTACTCTGTGCCAGGTACCACACAGGCCAGGGATGAGGTGAAGAACCTGATAGGACTGGCTCTTGCCATGGTGAGATCATGGTTTACATGCTATAGTTTACAGGTAAGGAAAATGAGATTCAAAAAAGGTTAAATAATAGGGAGTAGCAGAGGGAGCATGTAGACTCAGCCTCGGCTGTGGCACTCCCAGCTGTCTGAGTACACATCTTCTTTCCTCTCCCAGGCTCCTTGAAGGTGGGCTCCAGGTCTCCTCTACCTTAACACCACAGAGGCTCCATAAATAAAGGTGGCCTAAATGAACCTGAAGCCCTGTGATAAACAGACCTGCCTTGCTGCTTACTGGGCTAAGGGGAAGAGCCCAGGCTGAGGAAAGCATAGGCCTCTGAACAAGATGGGGGAACTGAATGTGACTTGGAGGGAATTTGCTCTGAAGGAAATTCAATCTCCCTGCCTCTACCATCGCACGACCAGCACTGCCTGTGGCCTCAGAGTTGTCTCACACAAAGCATACGAAGGTTTCATTACACGACACGCCCTGCACGCACCATGGAGGCCACACTCAACTGCCCATGTCCTCAGGTTTCCGGGGCTGTGCACCATCTCCCTGCTTCCCCACAAACAGTGCCCTGAGGACTGTCAGCAGCCTGGAAACCCAGCCAAGTCCTCCAGGTCCTCCAGGTCTTCACCTGGGCAGGGAACTCTTGGCTTCCAGATGGGAGCACTGTCAGGAGGGAAGATGACACTGGCTTTTTCCTGGGAGAGAAATAACTGCCAAGAGAAAGCATTAAGTGAATAGTCTTGCCCAACTCAACTTGATTTTTAGTTTAAAAAAACCCAAAACAACTTGAAACCAGATCAATACCACTGTCTATAGACAGTCAGGGAAGAGCATAAGAGGCTGGGAATGGAAGAAAAGCTGATTTGCTTCCTCCCAAGGGCAATTTGGACACTGGATGGTCCAACCATTGAGATTCAGCCCCTGTTCCAGGTCCTGTTCACTGCTGGCTGCCTGGGGACATGGTTTATTCTGAGTTTTTATTTTCTTTTCAGTTTTTGGCTGGGGCTGGATTTGAACCCACCACCTTCAGTATATGGGACCAGCGCCCTACTCCTTTGAGCCACAGGTGCCGCCCTATTCCAAGCTTTACGACTGTTGTCCTATGTGACAATGGCACACTCAATGTGGATAAAAGGTGATGAATTTCAGTCCTAGGTCTATGCTGTGTGGCTTCCAACTACTGACTCAGTGTCCACTGAGCCTCAGGTTTCATATCTGTAAACTGGGATAATCATTCCTACTTCAAAGTATTATTGGGAGGTAAAATAACATGAGTGGTGAAAAAGTACCTGGGGATATAACAGTGTTCAATAAGAGGCAGAGTGATAGTCATCTGGTGGCTTTAAGGAGAGTTTAGCTTTGTCAAGCTTAATCTGTGGCCCGTTACAATCAGGAGTATCAGTTGGAGGGGGCATCCTAGAAAGTGGATGCAACTGATTAACTCTATTGATGGGGCAATAGGAGGTAAATGGGAGCAGGATTCCTAAAGGAGAACTTGAAGGGGCATGTGACAAAGAGGTGAGAAAAATCAGTATGTGGAAATCAGATAAAATTTAAATAAAAAAGCAATAAATCTATTTCTAATTTTGCTATCCACAACTTCTTATTAAATCCACCTTCCTTTGATCAATCCTCCTTCGTGGCCTTCTAGCATTCTCTCGGCTAATGACAGCACACTCCATAAATAAAAACGTGTAGTAGAGAGGTAATTAATGCTGGGCTGTCTACTTCTGAATTTCTAATTGTGCTCTACTTACATTCAAATAAGATTTCGGGCATTTGTGACAATCCATTTTACTCCATTTTTAAAAAGCATACACACACAAACTGAAGTCGGTTACTTGAGGAGAGATTCGGGAACCATGGCTGCAATTGGCTTCCATATGTCACCCAAATATGTTGAGCTTCAGTTGTGCACCTGTCAGAATGTGACACTCTATGTCTTCTGTAAAGTCACACAAAATACAAAATGTTCTGAGAACAAAGATGTGTCATGAGATCAAGTCAAACCCAGTGGGCAGTGGTGGGCTGAGGCTGCATTTGACTCTATGATTCAATTTCTTACCAGCTGTATGTCTTAGACAAATTACTTGTCTTTTTTCTAGCTCAGTGCCTCCATTTACTAATCTGTAAAATGGGCATACTATTTGAAGAAGATCATGTTGATGAAAACACTTTGGAAATTGCAGGATTGTGCAGTTGTTAAGTGATGATTATCAGCCTCTCCAGTGCTTTGGAATGGCTGGCTACTCTCAATATGGCCTGAATTACACACTTTTTCAATGTCAAAAGCCATTTGAGGGGTGGAGGGGTAAAAACAGGTAGGGAATCAGGTATGTTAAGGGCTACCCTGGGGACCATGTCCAAGGCCAGTTTACCCATTAGGCACAATGCTTATGTCTCATGATAATTTTAAGGGCCCAGAGAAATATTTTAATATATATTTTTTAAATCACAGAATAACATAAATACAATCCAGCTTGAATTATATTTATCTTATACAAATGCAATCATAAAATTTACTTTTTAAAATACACTTTATTTTTTTGAACTGAAGTAAGGATTACATAGTGGCAAAAGTATTGGGGGTCCATGAAAGTCAGAATGTAACCCTGACTACCTCTATACTCCATTTGTTAATAAATAAAAATGGGCTTCCCTTGTTACCCTTCCAGAGCCCAGATTTATTCTCCTGGGACTGATAACTATCCCTACTAGACATCTGAGCCTTGTGGAGACAATGCCCCAGGTTAAAGAATGAATGAGAATTCCAGATACCATGGCAGCCTGGAGGGGGAAGTTCCAAACAAGAGTGGGGACATGATCAGAGTCTGGCTGCCTCTGGAATTCTGCCTCCTAAGCAGTTGCCCCATCTAACTACTGGACCTGTATTCTAGGTGGAGGTCCTTTCTACTCCCAGTGTTGGTGAGAGTGTATTGTGGTACAAATCTCTGGAGAAACACTTGGAAGTATTTAGTAAAATTTAAAAAGCATGTTCTTTCACCCAATAGTTCTGCCTTTAGAAATTCATCTGTCTTCTAATCCTTCACGTGCAACAGTGCAAAGATACAGGTATAACAAGCACATTGTTCATGATGGAAAAAAAATCAGAACAACCACAGTGTCAACCAGGAGGGCAATTGCCAATAAACTGCACAGAGTCAGTAGCCATAGAATAGACTGCAACACAGGAGTTAAAGACCTCTGTGTTGGGAGATGTCTAAGAGACGATGAAGCGGGGGAAAAAGATCTCTGTAGGATACTGAGGATGGTGAAATTCCAACTGGGGGAAGAAAGGATTACAAGTATTTGAATATGCTTAGTTGCATTCAAATTTTCTGGAACAATACACAAGAAACTGTTCACAGAGGTGATTTCTGTGACAATGGGAATGAGGTTGGTTGCAGGAAACATGGATGTTTTCTATTTATTTTTTGCACTTGTTGTAAATCTTTTTGAAAAATGACTCCACATATTACCTTTTAAATAAGAGCTAATGGAAACTATAAACAGAGAACTAATTACGGCTTCAGAAGGCGGCTAGTGCTCCTCCATCCTCAGCCCTGTGCCCTCACTCACTGTCTTCAAACGGACCCCAGTAAGAGCGGTGTCAGAATTTAAACTTCTGAACAAACCCGTGAAAAATTCTCATTGTCCATAATCATCAGAGAAATGCAAATTAAAACCAATCTGAGATATAACTTAACCCAACTGAGATTAGTCAACATCAAAAAATCCCAAATCTGCAGATGCTGAAGTGGGTGTGGAGAGCAGGGAATACTTTTTTTTTACACTGCTGGTGGGACTGCACTCTAATACAGCCTCTATGGAAAGCAGTATAGAGAATTCTCAAAGAACTAAAAGTCGACCTTCCATTTGATCCCACAATCCTTGTACTAGGTATCTACCCAGAACACAAATCATTTTACACAAGGATATTTGCACTAGAATGTTTATGGCAGCTCAATTCACAATTGCCAAGGCATGAAATCAACCCAAGTGCCCATCAACCCATGAATGAACAAGCTGTGGTATATACCATGGAATACTATTCAGCCATGATAAAAGATGGAGACATTACATCTTTCATGTTTACCTGGATGGAGTTGAAACATGTTCTTCTTAGTTAAGTATCATAAGAAGGGGGGGAAAGTATCCAATGTATTCAATACTAATATGAAACCAATATATATAAAAATAACTATAAGGCCACAGGAAAGAAAAACACAAGTATAGTCTAGTGAGGAAGAGGGAAGAGGAGGGGAGAGGAAGGAGGGCGATTGGCAGGATCTCACCTAATGGGCACAACGTGAGGGTGTTCAGCACGCCCCCGGGTGAAGGCCTCAACTACAACTTCATTTTTACCTTGGAAATGAAAACAATGTAACCTAAACATTTGTATCTTCATAATAATCTGAAATTAAAGAAAAAAAGAATTTAACCTTCTGGAAGTACCAAGTGCAGGGAAATGAAAGAAGAGAGAACCAAGAGCTGGCACTGGGGAGCATTTCAGTGGGTCTTTGACAAAATGTGTCATTGGTATCCTCTGCTGTCTGCTCGGGATTCACCCCTGGGAGTGACCTGTACACTGGGCCTGCATTCCAGGTCTCTCTCTAGCAAGCCTTTCACTTTTAAGATTGCACAAAAACAAGTCCTAGAGGCAGAAGTTCGGGTTTAAGATCATATTCCCACTTGGCTGAGTGACTGAACTTCTGTAAGCCTCAGTTTCTTCATCTATCATATGGGATCATTCACACCACCCTTCTAGGGCTGCTTTGAGGAAGAAATGAGATAATTTATGTGAAAATATCTAGTACCTCACCTAGCACATAGTAAGTGCTCAATAAAATCAACTGTCTCTGTAGCTTACAGAGGGGAAGGGGGATGTCATGGCCAGAGAAGCACATCACAACCCAAAGAGGACCCTTCCTCCCCATGCCCATGAGTTGGGCTTGGCATAGAGTCTGAGGAGGAAGATGAGCCGAGCTGACCCAAACCTTCAATGCTGGTGGAATAATTAGATACTTCAGGCTCCTTGGGCTGGACCAATCCAGACAGCTGCCTGAGCAGTACTGCAAGAAGCTGCTGGGATGAATGCCTGATGCTGCACACTAGGCCCTTTGTCCATCTGCAGAAGAAATGAGGTAATGCCTGTGTCCAGGTCCAGATACCATCACATTCCTGGGGCTGGAGAGGAAGCTCTGGGCTGAGTCCAGTCCTTTTATGTGGACTCACCTTGGAGCTCTGCATCTTGTCCTTCATTCAAACCCAGAGTTTTATCTTTTGGGGAAACCCAGACACAAGCTCTCCATGTTCTAAACTCAGAATTATAGGCACTTGGTATTTCACCCCAAGCTACCCTGGGGCGAGGCAAGACCCAGGATGGACAAAGCACCAGAGACTCACAACAGAGATGGAAACCCCAGCACCTCACCACCCTGGAGATATCCCAGGCCAGCAATGAGGGAGGAACCCATGTCCTCTCCTACTCCCATCTCCTTGCTAGCCCTAGTTGGTGGTTGATTGTGCCAGGCCAGACCCCTGACTCACAAGGTCAGAGTACTGACCTTACTTTCCCGATGTAGCTGCCATGACCACCACCTTTCACATCTGTACAGTCTTTTGCAGTTGATAAAGGCCTTCATAGGAGCCTCACAATGACCGTGTGAGTAAATTTGGAGATTTTGGTCACATTTTAGATAAGAAATAGACTCATAGAAGTTCAGTCAAAATCTTAAATGGGGAGCAGAATTTGAACTGACGCCCCACGACTCTTCTCACAATGGTTTTCCCCTAAACCGTGTTATTTTCCAGCCTCTGATCTCAGCCTTGCCCTCTGTACTGTGAGCAAGTTGAATCGGACTTTCAATTCCCAGGTTGCCCGGGAGCTCTGTGGCTTTTAATCAGATAACTGGGGAAGTCTCCATGCATGTGTTGCTATGAAATGCCACCAGGCGGCAATAGCAGCCACAGCTTCCCAGGACAGCTGCCGAAGTGGACAGGAAGGCGGGCCGGTCTGCCTGTCTGCCTGCCTATCAGGGTCCTCACTCCAGAGCTGCAGCTGCCAACCTGCGCCTGGATGGTGTGGAATAGGGCAGGACAGGAGCAGCTTCTTTATTTCAGGTTAATTTGAGGGTTACAATGTTTGCATTTATTAGGTATAGTCCCTGTTGTAGTTGCCATATACCCTCCACAGGGGTGGCTTCTTGATTCCTTGTCTGTGGCACGAGGACCAAAGGACACCTACTCCCACTACCCAGAGAAGGGCAGGGCTGATACCAGGGAATGCCCTGGTGCAGAGGAATCAGCTCTGATAACCTCCCTGGCACCAGTGCACCATCCACACAAGCATCAGGCAGAGCAAGGAAGAACCCAGACACAGGACCTATCCGGAGCACCTCAGACAGAGGGAAGCAGGGAGTCCAGGAGTCCTCACTGTAAACAACACCCACACCCCTGCCCATCCCAGATGCAGGCAATGACCACATGTGAAATTAATTCTACACTCCAGTGGCTGTTTATTGGGCTGGACTCTTTGTTAAGTGCCTTGCGTTTATCTCTTTTAATTCTCACAAAGAGCCTATGAGGCAAGTACTCTCATCACCTTCATTTTACAGATTAGGGAACTGCAGCCAGTGCGGGTGTTCGTGCCTGTAATCTAGCGCTCTGGGAGGCTGAGGCAGGTGGATTGCTTGAGCTTATGAGTCCAAGACCAGCCTGAGCAAGAACAAGACACCGTCTCTACTAAAAATAGAAAAACTGAGGCTAGAGGATCGCTTGAGCCTAAGAATTGGAGGAGATTGCTGTGAGCTAGGATGACGCCATGACACTCTACTCAGTGCAACAGCTTGAGATTCTGTTTCAAAAACAAACAAACAGATTAGGAAACTGAGGCTAGAAGACGTTAAGTGACTCATCCATAGTTATATAAGGTAAGAAACGGTAGATCCCGCCTTTAACCCCAAGTCCATAGGACTGCTGAGATCACAGTCTTCTAAAAGTTTTGTCAGACTGGAGCATAATGGGCTTATGAAGGGGTCAGTGTGAAAAGAGAAGACTGTATGGGGACAAAAGGTATATGAGAAGGTGCTCAACATCACTGATCACGAGGGCAATGCAGATCAAAATCACAGTGAGATGCCACCTCACAGCTCTTAGTATGTCTGTCACCCAACAAGTCAAAAAATAGCAAATGCTGGGAGGACGTGGAGAAAAGGGGAGCCATGCACAGTGTAGTTGGGGTTGCAAATTGGTATAGCCATTATTGGAAACAGTCTAGAAATTCCTCAAGAAATGAAAAGTGGAACTGCCATATGACTCTGTAATCTCCCTTCCAGGAACACATCCAAAGGGAATGAAATCAGCACATCGTCAAGGTATCTGCACTCCCATGTTCCGTGCAGCATTATTCCCAATAGCTATGATACAGAAACAGTTTAATGTCCATTGATGGATAAATAAAGAAATTGTGGTGTGTATTTAATACACAATGAAATAGCATTCAGCTTCTACAAGGAAGGAAATCCCATGATCTGCAACATGGATGAAACGGAGGGACATGATGCTGAAGTGAAACAAGCCAGGCACAGGAAGAATATTTTGTGATCTCTCTTAAATGTGGGATCTAAAAAGGAAGTAAACACACAGAAGCAGAGAGTAAGATGCTTGTTACTAGAAGTATGGAGGGCGACGTGGAAGAAATGGGGCGATGTAGGTCAAAGGGACAAAGTTGCAATTCTATAGTGTGAGTAAGTCGAGAGGTCTAAAGAATGGTACTGGACTCTAGTTCATGATGCTGTGTTGTACGCTGGAAATTTTCTAAGAGTAGATTTTAGGAGCTCTTAACACAGACACACACAATTAACTATAAAAGATGAAATTGTTTACCTATAGTAATCATTTGCCTATGTATATATACATAAGCAGGGGTGTGAGCTGACTACCCAAGGGGTGTAACAAACTGGTCAACATAAGGGACTAGACCTGCTGTTCTGATGTGTACATGTCCTGTGTGTATGAAAATTAGGTCCACTTAAGGAGGTAGTCAATGTAGGGAAGTGGTCAGCTATGTGAGTTCAACTGTATATCTCAAAATATCATGTTGCACACCTTAACTTTATACAATAAAAAATTAAAAACATAAAAGCTGTAATAAGAGACTAAGGCCAGCCAGGGAATAAATATCCTTGATTCCAGGATGGTTACATTCCTCTCTTTGAAAATGGTGTCATTACAGGGTCTTGTTTCTCTTTTGAGCTCACATCCCTCCTACCAGGCAGATTGCTGGCTGCTGTTGGAAGCGGCTCAAAGTAGAGAGTGGGAGTGTGGTCTATGGAACCAGGATGCCTGGGATACTAGCTAGGTCACCTGGAATGTGACCCTGAGCTTTTTGCATCAGTTTCCTCATCCGTTAAGGTTGATAACAATAACAATGTCTACATCATCGGTTTCTTGTGAGACTGAAAGGGATCATACATGTAACATGCTCATAACATGCCCTCGATACGATAAGCACCCAGCACACACTTGCTATCAGTGCTGACTAGGCTACCAAAGTGAGTATTGTCTGGTTTGGCTCTCCTGTCACAGTCTTCATCTTTGCATTTTCCTAAATATCAGTAAGTCTCCTTCCCTCGTGTCCCTTTGTCTTCTGACTTCTGTGCCTTTTCTTCTGTGTCTTCTTTTCCTAGAATGCTACCTACCTACTTTTGAACAACCCCCTCCAAGGCTCATCATGAATCAGTAAGGCTTGCCTTGAATTCATTCTTTGAGAGTATGTTTTATCATCCCTAGATTCTTGCAGGCAGTCATCCCTCCCCTCACCTACTGCTTTGTTTATAGTAAGCTCTGCCAAATGTACACAGTGCACATGGTCCTTGTCAAGGTCAAAAGGGCTGCCTCCAGGGGGTACCAGCTTGGAGCACCAATAAATATGGGAGAACTCTTGTTTTCTCTCTCCAAGGACCAGATAATGTATTTTCTATCTATTGTCCTCTTCAGATACACTATGAAAATTCATGAAAGCTGAATTTTGAGCCTAAAGGTATATTTATTCTAGGGTCCTCTTAGAAGTTCCTCTGCCCAGCTGAGCCTGGAACCATCAACATTTTCTTCCTTGTTCAAAAGGGAAAGGGGGCATTTTTTTCCCTAGGACAATGCCAGTCCTCTCTAGCAGAATCACTGACACAAGCAAAAGGAAGGTTGAGCCAGGGATTATAAACTCAGATTCCTACAGAGGGCCCAAGAAGCTGGCCGGGTGTAAGACATTTGGGAGAGGTAGAGACTGCGGCAAACAGAGAACTCCACCCAAAAGAATGTTAAAAACTTTTAAAAACACTATGCTAGGTAGACAAATGTCTCCACAGACCTGATTCAGCCTGAGGGTCAGCTGCTGTGCCCCCTACCTTAAAAATTTGCCACTCAACCTCAAAACAGAGGGTTCAAGGGTCCTTAGTATGATTTATAAAGTAATAATTAAGTGGTAAAGACCTGAGTTTGAAACCTGCTCTGTCATTTACTAGCTGTGTGACCTTTGGCACCTAACCCTCTCTTTACTCATTTTGTCATCATTAAAATACAAATAAGATGAGGATGCTCGGGGTTGTTATGTTGATTAGATGAGAATGTGAAGAGACCAGCATAGAATCTGGGATATGTGAATGTTCAATACAATTTTAAATTTTATTGACCAAGTCAGGAAAAACACAGGGAAGTGAGTAGAATTTGCGTACATTTGTAATTCCATTGCTCCTTCTGATATCAGCTGTATGTTTGGAATTCCACGCTCCTTCTGATATCAGCTGTGTGTTCTAAACCCAGCTTCTACCTCTTCTCCAAACAGGTACCAATCTGTAACCCAGGGGACAGAACCTAATTTTCCAAGCTCCGAGGGTGATTCTGGACTCCAACACACAGCTCTGTGCTATTGTGGGCAACTTGGGAGAGGCAGACAAGTCTTACCTTTCATCTCTGTTGTTGTTAAAACACCTTCAAAGGGCTGCCACAAAGCCCAAGCACTAAAACCTACGTGGCTTCCTCTCTAGGATAGAGATTGAGCTCTTCTTAATCTCTTCAAGGCCAGGAACTGTCCTTCCTGGTGCCTCCTAGCAAACAAGTCCTCTTTGCCAACTTCACCTACCAATTCTGGTGTCAGGAGACCAGGGTTAGGGGTAGGGGTCTGTGTTAGCTGTAAATGCTGCTTCCTCCCTGGAGGAAGTGTCCTATAGTGTCTCAATAGGAAGAGCCACCATCAACCCTATTTTCTCCAGAACCAAGCAGATAGTGTTATCCTTTCATCTCCTAGATGTGCCTCTCCCACATCTGTCACCCCCATTTAAGATCTACATCTGTAGAACTGGAAATCCAGCCTGGGTGCAGCTGACAGGCTCTGAATGGGTCCTCAGCAGACACACTTCTAGAGGCCCCAGCCCCACCTGTGATAGGGTTGAATGTACTGTCCTGCCCAGGTAGAACTGACCCGCCCAGGAAGAACTGAGTGCATGTCCCACCCAGGACATAATGAATGTAACAATCCCTGCTCCTGTGACCTTTTAAATCCCCAGCCACCATCCCCAATGCGCGGAATTCCTTCCTGATTTCACCCCACCTACACCCAGGTGGAATAAAGGCCACGTTGCCCACACAGAACCGAGACTGTTTTCCTTTCGTCTCACTTCTCGGAATGATGTCTCATCTTTGGGTTTTTAACCTCTCAACCTGGGCCTATGCCATGTAGTATGGACAGCATACCTGGCTCTGAGTGAGGAGAGGGACAGGAGCCTGGGGCATGTCACTGGCCTTCTCTGAAAACTCTCATCAGAGCAGATGGGCCTAGAGGAGGGGACCTGCCTGTGAGCCCAAGGTAGCTCTTTCTCCCAGCATTGCTTAGAAAGGAGGCATCCCCAGTCGGTGAATTTTCCAGATGCCTGAAGCTTTACATTCAAAGCGCCCGAGCATTTATTTTACCTTTTCATCTATAAAGTTGTGTATTATACATTCTCGTCTTCTCAAAAGCAAGGAGACATCAAACAGAAGCTCACCTCACCACCATCCCTAATTGCTTTACAGGCTGCTGAGACAGAGGATTTTTCCATCTCCTCTCCCTTGGCTGTCAGGTTGTCAGCGGTTTCACCGTCAGCCACGGCTTGGGCTGTCAGAGCGCCTCCTTATCTCTGGCCTCCTGATCAGCTGCTTTGGATCTGCTTCGGTCTGAGAAGTCACATACTAACTAGTAACAGCCACCATGCGCTGAGAACAACGTGTGTGTCAGGCCTCCTGCTAAGCGCTTTCCTGTGTGGTTTCATTTAATCAAGTTCAGGCACCCTGGGGGGTAGGAACTCTTCACTCCATCTCTCAGATGAGGAAACTGAGCAGGGAGTGTAAGTGCCTAGAAGCACAGAGCTAGGATGATGCAAGGATGGTCCTTGAATCAGTTTCTTTGACCCCAAAATCTTTTACCATATTGCCCTGCTCTGGAATTATCTCCTTGACAGCTGAGCGCCTTCCTTCCCTCCTCTTCCTGTCCCTTTTCCCTGTCATAATGTGATTGATGCCTATTTTGTCTACCAGGCTATGAGAGCCATGAAGGCCTGGATTCTGTCCTTGTGCACCCTGCACGGCCCCCCTCTCTCCCATGCCTAGCACCATACCTGATACGTAGAAGGTGTTTAACAAATACATAGATTAACTCCCTTCTTTCTCTTTGCCTCAGATTTTCTTGCCCCATGCTTAGTTTGTCCTTGGGTAGGGTGCCTTCCTTAACATTTTCTAAGTCTCCTAGTAGTGGCTGGGACCAACTAGGTGGCCCTACCCCTGAACCAGAACTGTTGGAGTCCCTGTCCTCAACTCTCCCTTCAGGGCATGCCTCTGAATTTCTGCATATTCATTATGTCAACTAGATGCCCCAAGGAGCTCCAGGAATTACCCCAGTGGCTGTCTAGGAAGATAAGAGGATTGCTTCTCCTAGCCAGCACTGTTATTCTTTTATGGGATTGAGCAAGGTTGGCCCACCCAAATGGTGCTGGTATAATACACTGATGTCAGGCAAGAAGCTTTTCTATACAGATAGAGGGCTGTAAGAAAATATTTTCCAGATGCCCTGCATAACCTATGGGAAGCTCTGTCTAGGCTTTCTCCAAAGGAAGAATATACCAGCAGTGTTTACACTGCTAAAATCTGATGGCAGTGAACACCAACGGTAGCTATCATCAACATGCGGAACAGCAGAGTTGGGGAAGAAGATACCATGAGAGTCTAGGCTTTGGAGGGGCTAGACTTGACTTTGAGTCCCAGTGGGTAACACTGGGTCAGCTCCATCCTCCTTCCTTGCAGAGCAAAGTGTGAGCGCTTCACTGCATGAGATTTGTGACAGTTTTTTGAGGGTCACCAAATCTTGCTCTGCTAAAGTTCAGCAGATCAAGTTCTATGAAACGTGCCAGGGAAGAGTCAGTAAGATGCCTCGCTGGAAGGCAAAGCCCCTCTTTACTTTCCATTTCAGCAAAGCCCCAGAACCTAAAACTGCCCTGGAGAACCTCATAATTCATACGTTGTCCCAGCCTACCAGCCCTGGAACCCAACGAGAGGTGCCCTAGGAGGCAGAATGACAGTAAGCAGCTCTAGTGTTCCTAAAAGGAAGCTATTTTTAATCCTAGCAGCAGGGAAAACTGCATAAATTAACATAATCTCAGCCTCGCCAATTACTTCCAGTGTTTTTTTTTTATTTTTACAAACATGTTTCATGATCAAAAGCAATGCCCAGTTTGTGTCTGAAGCTGGCTTCCCCTGAGCAGGTGAGATGTAGGGTCACTACTGCATCCTGTAAAGGGACAACGTGGTTTGAACTGTCATGACCCTCTGTGGACCTCACTCTGCCCCTTGAGCTTCCTTGAGCCCAGAGCTCTTTGAGGAAGAGATCTCATTCCTGAAGGCTAATGCTGGTGGCCAGACAGGTCAGGCTGATGTTGTCTCCATATTGAGCAGATGGCAGGACATGGTACCAGGTGGGCAGCCGCCAGCACTCAAGCTCTTTCCTCCCTACTATGTCAGCCTCCCAGCCTCCATTTGATCTTCCCATCTTTGCAGGTTATTTTTACCACAGGGGGAAAAAAAAGTGATGCCATTTCTCTGCATTTTATCCTGAAACAGTCATACCAGCTTCCTCGAATAAGCATCCAACAGATGGCTCTGGTCCCTTGGGCTCTGAGAAATATCAAGCCTCTTAGGCTGTCAGTGGGTTACTAAAATTTCACGCATCGTGCAAGAGGAATGGTTTCAAAGTCCTTTGTTCACAATGACATGGAGGTTAGGAGTTCGAGCTGTGGCTCTGACTTGGCTGTATAATTCTAAGCAAGTAACGCAGGCTCACTGTGCCTCCATTTCATCCCATGTAAAGTGGTGTTAATAAAGTCCTCATTTACTTTGTGGAATGGTTGTGAGAAATTAATAAATCCAGTGTCTGGCACATAGTAGGTACTCTGTCAATATTAGCTAGAACCATTATTACCTCTGGTGCAGACCTTTGGGGGTGGGGGCTGAAAAGGAATTCTACAAGGCCCTGTCTAGGTGCTCCTGGGCAATGCAAACCTGAGTACCACCCTCGTGTCTGGCTGACAGAGCCAGAGAGAGTGAACAGGAGCCCAGACTAAGCTCTCTGCCATCCTGAAACTGGCAATACTGAGCTGCTTGGTCCTGGACTTGCCCCCAAAGCCCATGGAGAAGCCTTAGGTCTCCTGGAGTTGTTCAGAGTGAGAATGGAGCAACAACAGCAGCTTACATTTAGTGAGCACCTACTATGTGCCAGGTCCAGGCTCTGTAGGCTCTGTACGTTACAGGCCCTCTCTGATTTACCTCTCTCAACACTATGAGGAAGGTACTATAATTGTCCCCATTTACAACTAAGGAAACTAAAAATCAAGAAGTAAAATAACTTGTCCAAGGTCAGATAACAAATACATCTGAGGCTAGGCCCCAACTCTGGCTGGGCCAGCAGGAGAGCCCATGCTTGTAATGACTATATGCCACCTAACAGAGCACTGGCGTGCGGAAGGATGCTCTCCACACTCCCAGTCTGAGAAGAGGCTCAGAGGGCCTGACCCAGCCCTCCAGGGCACACCTGGCTGAGAGAATGTGTGGTTTGTGACTTTGTCAGAGACATGGGTCCAGAACCCTGGAGTCTAGGCCCTGCTGGAGGGAAAGCTGAGGCAGTGACCCCAGGCTCTCACCTTGCATCTGATGGCGGCTGGGGGAGGGGACTGTCAACCTTTCCTGTCCCTGCCCAACTCCTGAGATTACTCATGCCTTCACCCTCTTCTGAAAGTCTGTTTAAATGCTAATGGTGTGACTTGAAAGGAGGAAGACCTTAACCTAGTGTTGGCCATGAAAGCCTCTGCATGAACTGCTTTACAGCAGACTGGGTATGAGAAGGAAGGGCAAGGGGCTCAAGGAAGGGGCCCAGGTGGTCATGTTTGAGGCAGCACAAACTATTGGATGCTATTGGCTGGCACAGGCCTTCTCAAAACTGACCCATCCAGAGTCATTTAACCTAAGCCACTCTCCCTGCACCGAAGCTGACGATCTCATGCATGGTAAAGTGTCTGTGTCTGGCAATGGCTTATTATATTCATCTGCTGAAATATCACATTACCATTTTAACAGAGGCACTTAGTAAATTGCAAGCTTGCCTTTGCTGGTCGGGTCATAACTTCACCAATAACTACCGCCAGGAAATTGGCTCCTATAAAAGAGCAACAGGCTTACCTTGGACTCACTGTAGAACCCTTTCCCAACACAGTCACCAAGTCCTGCCCTAGTTCTTCCTCCAATTGCTTTTAGATATGCTTGTTTCTCTCCAGCCTCAATGCCTGCCTCTATTTCAGGCCCTTATTGCTTCTCTGTGCCTCAGTTTCCTGATATGTAAAATGGGCCTAATAGAAGATCATAGTAAGCATCAAATGAATTCACGGATGTAAAATTATGCAGTAAGCATTAAATATATGTTGACTATAGCAACCATCATCTTCATTGCAACTACCCCTGCCACCACCATCAGCCTCCCATCACCATCATCAGCAGAAGTACCAGGTTACCAACAACTTCCAGCATCCACACTTTCACTGTCCTGAGTCGTATTTCTTATACACTATTTTCAGCCTCCCTTCCCCTGCTCAGAATCCCATTATGGCTTCCTGTCCTTAGAAAACCTTTCCTCTCTTCATATAGCTAAAATCCTGTATCTCCTTTAAGGAAAGAGGTGAGATCAGAAACCAGCTCTTGCCCCATTTTCCCCAGACATCTCAGTCCCATGTTCTGAAGTTGGGTACTGACAGCCCAGGAGGCTGAGCGCCCACTGCGTGGTAGGTGGAACACCTTGGGTTCTCAGATGGAACCTGGAAGACAAGCACATGCCTTCTGCTGTTTTGGTCTCTCCTAAAACACAAAGACCTAGAAACATGGATGACAGCAAGGCACAGACTCCAGAGCTGAACAGACGTGATCTCAAAACCTAAAGCTACTGTTTACCAGCCAAGTGACCCAGATCCAGTCAGTTGGCCTATTTCGTTTCACTCATCTGAAAAATGGATCTAAGGCCTAACCTCAGAGAGGACTGAACTTGATGTTGAAGAAACACCAACGTAGAACTCAGTCCATACAAGGTGGATAATCAAGGCTAACTCCCTTCCTGGCCACCACCCCTCAGGGGCTGTTGATTGTTATTCTGTTTATTAGAAACCAGAATACCTCCTACTAGAGCAATTTAATCCACCTGCTCCTGCTCCCACAGGAGGAGGAATAGTCTGCTGAAGTTTACCTTCCCTGGTAAGAGGCCCACCCTTAGCTTGTCCCCAGAAAGAACTCATTTCAAAGCTGCTTTTGTGTTTAAGACAATAAAACTAGCATCCATGCTAACCGCATAATTGTGCAGGTATCAGTTAACACAAAGGTTTAAGAGGGTAATAAAACTGAGGCTCTCATCTCAGAATTCAAACCCAGCAAAGGATGAATAGTTGGGGTGAGGCGCATAAATCCCCAGATTCCTACAGGATGGTCTTCCTCCCTGACCCAGAGGAGGCTGGGCAGGCGTGGGTCTGGCATGAACAGGAATGCTCAGATCTCCCGGGAGACACCCAGGAGGAGCATGACTGGAAAAGGAGGCCCTGAATCCAGCCAGTGCCAGGGAGGTGTCCAGAGTCTCCTGAAGGCTGGGTGACCAAAGGCTTCCTCAGAAACCAGGGTTATATTCTCCTACAGCTACCCCTATCAGCTATGTCTTCTTGGGCTGGTTACCCAACCTCTCTGAACTTTATTCTCCATCTGACAATTAGTACCTCACAATGTGAGATTGTTGTGTTACTCAAATAAGACCCTCATAATAGCTGTCCAGTTCTGGACACTTGCTCCATGCTAAGTTCTTTATGTGAATGATTTACTTCTCATGCTCTATACCTAGGACGTTCCATTTTACAAGAAAGGAAACTAAGGCACAGAGAGGTTAAATACTTACCTGTGGTTGGTTACACAGTAGAGATGGGCTTGAACCCAGGCCTGTTTGAATCCCCAGCTCCCCCAGCATATACTCTCAATCATCACCCTTGCAAACAATAAAATGCCCTACAAACATCTGGTGTCAGTGTTATTCACCCGAGACAGAGGGCAGTGTTGTGAAATACCAACAATATAATACCTAGAGCTATTACTGGAAGCAGAGAACCAGCAGGCTGAGGGGGTTACCAAGACCAAGCATTCCTGGCCCCCTATACTTTAATTCCTGTGCTCTTCCCACCTCCCCCACACAAACACAAACACACACTTGTTCCATCTACAACCCATACATGTTGGCCATACATAATTCACATTCATCATTTTACTTGGAGTCTTACACTGAGTCACAGAAAGCAAGGAAAATTGTTAACACTATATAGATGAGGAAAACTAAGGCTCAAGAGGTTAAATGATTTGCCCAAGGCCACACAGCTAGTCAGCTCAATGACATGGCCTAGGATTTTTCAACTTGGACTCCCTGACTCCAAACTCCTTTCCTAATTCTACAAGTGCGAGCAAGATGCCCTGCTGGGATTTCTGAGATTCCCTCCACCTGCCCCTAGTGTTGATGGTTTGCTGAATTGTGGTTGCTCCTTTGTTCAACCACATGTCTCCCCTACCAACCCATAAGTTCTTTTGATGGCAGAAATCACATCTGTCTCAGTCATCATTAAATGGCCAGTGTTCAGCCCAGTGTGATATACAGGTGCTCAGTAAAGAGTCACCACCTGGAGGTGCACCCCAAAGTTTCCCTTCCTACTGAGGCCTGGGGAGGAAGATATAGCTCCTGGAAGAAGGGGTGACATGGGTAACAACAGAGGCAATGGCTGCCTGCTGGTAAGCACCCACCACCCGTGGCACCCTATGTTTTTCATATGGGAGATAGGAGGTGTGGAGGCAGACACAGAGAGGCCCCCTACTCCCCATCTCCCACCTTGATGGCACCAAGGGAAACCCAGCTAAGTCCTGGTGATGCCACACAAGTGCCCATCATGGCTCTCCTGGGCAGGGTTGTCAGATTTAGCAAATAAAAATAGAGGAAGCCCAGTTAAATCTGAATTTCAGATAAACAACAAATAAATTTTTATTCTAAGTATGCCCCATTACACACAAAATGAACCCGTACCTTGGCTCAGGCTTTGTCATTTATCAATATTTGTTACATATTTAAACACAATTAAATATTCATTATTTATCTGAAATTCAAATTTAACTGGGCACCTTGAATTTTCTCTGGCAATTACACCTGTGGGCATCCTAAGCCTTTGTGGAGGGAAGGGTTATTTCTCCAAAGCAGCTGAAAAGGATACCCCTGAGGACCCAGGGGACACTGGAAAGAACAGACTATGGTGTCCAGTGTCCAGTGAGCAGGATCTGGCCCAGGAAGGGTGAGCAGTGCCAGGCAGGGAGGAGATGGAGAGCTGCCGTGGCCTGGGGAAGCAGGTTCATGCTGCCTTCCTGGCACAGGGAGGAATGTGGAGCCCGCCCCAGCTGCTCCCCATTAAGCAGAGCTGGCATTTCAAAGCACGTCAGAAGCGCTGGCTCCCAGCCCTGGAAGTCAGCGTCTGGCCTCTGAGCCAGCACTGCCTGCCAGGCCCCAGCCCTCTCACCTCAGCAACTGAGGCCCCAACAGGCCCATTGTTGTCCTGCCTGGGAGCCTCAGTGGGGCCATTCAGGAGCTCTGTGACAAGCCCCTCTGGAGGGCACTTCCTCCTCCCCCTCCAGGGTGCCCTTGGCCAAAGCCCTGGCCTGCGTGGGTGGGGGGTCTGGCTGTGGTGAAAGCTGTCAGCAGCCAGCACAACAGTACTGAAGGCCAGATTGTTGACAGAGGGCACAGAAATACCCCACAAGTCACGGGACTCCAAGGAGCTCGCCCACACTGTGCCCCCGCCGGACCCAGGGCAGCCTGGCTTCCAAAGCACCTGTGCCTGAGGACCAAGAAGCAAGTTTTCCCTATGACAGTCACTACAGAACTGTCAATTAATTCACGGAGCCAGACAGAATTGAATTTGAACTCATGCACAGCCACGTCCTAGCTACGGGAGATGAGGCAAGTTGCTTCACCTCTCTGATCTGAACCTCTCTTTCATCAGCTATAAAGCTAATGACGTGTACCTCCTAAAATGGAGGCCTAATAAGATAAATCCTGTAAGCATGGAGCATGGAGCCTGGCACAAAATAGGTGCTGAATAAATGCTCTCTTCTTTCTCTTCTTATTGCTTTCTTTTTTTTTTTTTGAGACAGAGCCTCAAGCTGTTGCCCTGGGTAGAGTGCTATGGCATCACAGCTCACAGCAACCTCCAACTCCTGAGCTCAAGTGAGTCTCCTGCCTCCGCCTCCCAAGTAGCTGGGACTACAGGCGCCTGCCACAATGCCTGGTTATTTTTTGGTTGCAGCTGTCATTATTGTTTGGCGGGACCGGGCTGGGGATTCAAACCAGCCAGCTCAGGTGTATGTGGCTGGCGCCTTAGCCGTTTGAGCCACAGGCACTGAGCCACTGCTTTCTCTTTCTGTGAGAATTTGCTCTCCTGCAGGCAGCGGATGGGAATGCCTTGGTTCAGGTATCACAGGCACGCATACTGGGCCCCTCGGAGACCTGACACTCGGACTGTAGACCCCTCAGCTAGCTCAACCCCTAATAAGGAGAACTGGAAGTCAAATAAATACTTATGCCATCATGGGTGCCCTTTCTGCTAGCCCACTCTGAGCATCTCAGATCTACTTTATACTTCCCGTTCTACCACTGCAGCTTGCTCAAAGCCCTGATTTCTGAAAGAGGAAATAGAGGGACAGATGCTCAACTCTATGGGTACTGTCGGGCAACTTAAAGGCAGCCAGCCTTGGCCTTACACAAAGGGACACATACCCTGGGCTCATTATCCTTCACTGGGAGTCCCAACAAACCCTTCCTGGTGGCTGCCATCCTGGTGTGATGCCTACCCTCCCTGGCAATGCCAGTCACTGGCAGGAGGGAAAAGGGCCAGAGCTTCCTGTCCACCAGGGCTCTCTACCATCTGTTCAGCACACCAAATCCAAAACACGCTGCCTTATTTTCTCAGAATCCTGCTGCATTCAGACCTCAGCTCCTATCACTGCATCTAAAATTCCATTCTTGCCTACAAGAAGTCACCCAGCTCCCTCCTTGCTCAGGCCTCTAATTTGATCTTCCACTTGGGACCAGTGTTTGTCAGAGTGGGGGCCACAGAGCATCTTCTGCATACTCACCTGGTCATATTTGTCAAAGATACAAATCTCGGGCCTTACCCCTGAACTGCAAAATTAGACTGTCTGAGGCTGGGGCCCAGGATTCTGCCTATTTAACAAGTTCCCCAGGTAACGCTGAGCACATGATGTTTAAGAACCACTGTCATAAAAGAAAAGAGGGCTTGGTGCCTGTGGCTCAAGCGGCTAAGGCGCCAGCCACATACACCTAAGGTGGCAGGTTCAAATCCAGCCTGGCCCTCCAAACAACAATAATGGCTGTAACCCAAAAATAGCCAGGTGTTGTGGTGGGCGCCTGTGGTCCCAGCTACTTGGGAGGCTGAGACAGGAGATTCGCTTGAGCTCAGGAGTCGGAGGTTGCTGTGAGCTGTGATGCCATGGCACTCTATCCAGGGGGACAGCTTGAGGCTCTATCTCAAAAAAAAAAAAAAAAAGAAAAGAGGCACCCTTGGCATCTCTCTCGCCCCATAAGACCTTTCTTTGTACATTTCCTTTTCTGTTAATAACTTTATGAAACAATGAATTAATTGGTTTCCTTATTGCCAAATTACACTACAAATTACACTACACAAATTGCATTCTGACTTGGACTTTTCTTGAAGGTTTTCATCCATATATAAGGGCACAGCAGAAAACATACACACAGACGGATGTGTGGTGGGCATATAGCATTTATGGTATACTCGTGTGTCCAGGAATTTGCTACACGCTTTCTACACATGATCACATTAAATGCTCAGAGCAGCCCTGTGAGGTCACTGCTATCACGTCTATGGGACAGATAGGGAAGCAGGGAAAGGTCTGCACTTCCCTAAGGCCACAGTGCTACAAGTACACAGAGCGGAAACCCAAGCCCTGGTCAACATGTCAGGGGCCACTTGCTCTTTCCCACTTGACTCTCCTGACTTCTCTGACTTCTTCCCTTCAGGGGATTTCACTGCTGAGCAGGCATCAGAGTCTTCTAAAGACCCCTAGGAAAGAAATATGCCAAAGTCCCATTCCACGCCTGACTCTGTCAGGGAGACATCCAGGCATGTGTATTATTTGCAAAACCCCACACACAGCTGGTGAAGAAGCATGGGTCACATGGCCTGGTTCATGAAGCTTCTTAAAGTGGGATCTAGAAAGAGAACTTAAGGTTCCTGATTCCAGGGAAGACTGTTTTTCAGCCTCACATGCTATGATGCAGGCAATGGTCAAAATGGATTTTCTACAACCTCTCAGGAACCTCTGGGCACAGCTACACACACACACACACTAACACCCTCTTGGTGCCAGGATCATCACCTTCCAGCCACAGGGCAGTTTCCCTGTCTCTACCAGGACCAGGTATAGACACCAGGGTGTCTGGGGCAGTTCCTCCTCCAGGTGGCTTGAATGAGGTTAAATGAAATAAAGTTAGGAGAGCTGAGGGAGGGACCAAAAATGCTCCCCAACTTCCTCTGCTATCTCCTTTCCTCCACTATAGACCCTAGAGTAAAGCTGCTCCTCTGCCACCAAGTCCTCCTCCTCCACCCACAGTGGCCCACATCTGACGGAGACATGAGTGTGCACAAGGACAGGTGGTTTCCATGGCACCAGTGACCATGTGAACAGCTTTCAAATAGCCCTGATTTACACAGAACAAGGCAAAAAGGCTCAGACATCAGCATCAGACAATAGTTCCCCCGAACAGCCTGGTTCAGGAGCTCAGTTAATCTGCTCTGCTCTTATCAATGGGCTTTCCCCAAATCAGTACACAATCACAGGGTGATTGAAAGAAATGTCTCAGCAGGCAGACAGATTACATTTGCCTGGCACCTGCCCACTGAGAGGGATTCCCTGGGATGGAGAGCCCTTCTCCTTGGTACCCTAGGTTGCATCCTGCCTTCTTCATCATTGCAACGTGATTTTTGGGAACTCAAGGAGAACTGGATGATTTCCAAAGAGCAAAAGAATGTGGGGGTTGGTCCCTGTGCAGACTGCCTTTGATGAAGGCCCCAGAGAGGAGTTCACAGCCACTCAGGAGAAGGGCTGGGGTAGAATTGCCTCCAGCTCTTGAAAGATACCATCTTGAGCAGTCAGACACACCTGGCAGAGTGGGGAGCTGAGGTCCTCTAATGCAGAGCTCCCAGGTTAAAGACTGGATCTCCCTTCCTTCTGCAGCTACCAGGTAGATGACAGCCTCCAGCCATGTAGACCAGACATTAGACAAGCTTATTTCTCAGGGGAATCAGCCAGAGCACCATCAGACACAGAATGGCCACAGAGTCTGCAAGTCTCCCTCATGTTGCCCTCTTCTAGAGTTATTCTGTTCAGCCCTCGCATCCCAACCATAGGGTAGGGCTATTTGAGGCAGTTAGGCCTATGGCCCCAGACAGAGGTGATGATAGTACTTTGTGGGAAGAAGGTTTCTCTTAAGTTCTCAAAGGGCTGAAGCCATAAATGCTCTTCTTCTTCTTTTTTTAGACAGTCTTACTCTGTCACTCTGGATAGAGTGCCATGGTGTCATCATAGCTTATAGCAACCTCAGTCTTTAGGGCTCAAGTGATCCCCCTGCCTCAGCCTCCTCATTAGCTGGGCCTACAGGTGTCTGCCACAATGCCTGGCTGTTTTTTCTATTTTTAGTAGAGATGGGGAGTTTCACTCTTGCTCAGACTGGTCTCAAACTCTAGAACTCGAGCAACCCACCCACCCATAGTACTAGGATTATAGGCGTGACCTGCTATGCCCAACTCTTTTGCTTCTTAGCATTTAATTTGTTTCTGTATCACTGATTTTATTAAAAGGTAAATTCTGATTCAGAAGATCTGGGGTAAGACCTGAGAATTTTATATTTCCAACAAGTTTCCAGGTGATACCACAAACCATACTTTTATTACCAAGGGTTTAGATCACCAAAAGTGAGGCAGAAAAAAAAGAGAAAAACTGAAGATCAAGTAGAACCAGTGCCTGTTGGCAAGCCCAGTCCTCATTTCCACAGTCTACTGTGGGCACCTCAGAGCTAGCTTAGATTCAGAAAAGGTACCTCTGATAAGGTAACATCTGAGTAGAGATTGAAGGTGAAGGAGTGAACATTGTTGATATCTGGGAAAGACAGTCCAAGCAGAAAAAACAGCAGGTGCAAAGGCCCTGAGGCTCAGTTTTCTTGTTTTTAAAATGAAGAGGTAAGAAAACAGTGTCTTTGTGACAGAGTTCTAAGCTTCCCTAATCTGTGACTAAGGAGTGGAGACACTTTGGAAAGGGAAGTCAGATGGGGGAAAATAAACGACCCTCCCTGAACAGTACAGGATGGGGAAACCCACAGGCCACCATGGCTGCTCCTTCCTTATTTAATCTTATACACCTCTACACCTCTCTTTCCAACCCTGTTTTGAGGAGAAAATTGCCAGTTGTTTTTAAGAAACAAAAATAATCGGTCCTGGTAAGAGTGAGATATTTTAAAACCACTGAAGGGATTTTTCCTTCTCTATTTTTTTTTTATTGATATATCTCCTCTCCTTCCAGTTCTAAAATAAGCACCCTGTCTGCCCTTATGCGAATCCAAAGGCAACACACTGCAGAATGAGTGGGCCTGGGAGGAGCCGGACAGAGGTCACTTGGAAGCCACTGGATCTGGAGAAGGCACCAGGGCAGCTCCACCAGCTTGGCCTCACCCATGGACTGCTGCCTCCAAATCCAGGTGACGAGACACTCTTAAAAACAGCAATGGAATGTGGTGAGAGTTGGTTTTGCAGATGACAAATTTCTGACCGAATTCCAGTACTTTGGAATGGAAAACCAGCAGCTTCCTGTTACAAAATGTACCAACAGTTCATGCCTAATACATGGGTGTGGGCAATCCATATAGTTCAAATCTAAATTTGGCCAAAAATATAACAAAGCAGACATATTTTTAGCCAGGTAAACATTTCTAGAGACTAGGATTGCTCTGCAATCCAGAGAAAGAATGACTCCAAATAAGTGAGAAGCAGAGACCAGAAGGAAAGCCACAGAATCCTCTAAGCCAGTGATTTTCACCAGTGTGCCGTGAGAGAATCAGGTGTACCTTGAAAATTTGTAAAGGTCATGAATTAAATTATTTTCAAAAGATGTTGAAAGCACAGTAAGTATATTCTTTTCTTTACTCTTTTAACATTTTTATTTATTTATTTTTGCTCTGTGCAGTGGTGTCACAGCTCACAGCAACCTCAAACTCTTGGGTTGAAGTGATTCTCTTGCTTCAGCTTCCCAGGTACCTGAGTGTACAGGCACCCACCACAACTCCCAGCTATTTTTTTTTTAGAGAAAAGTTCTCACTCTGGCTCAGGCTGGTCTCAAACCTGTGAGCTCAAGCAATCTACCCGCCTCCGCCTCCCAGAATGCTAGTTTTATAGGCATGAACCACTGCAACCGGCTTTACTCTTTTTTTAAATCTACATAATTGAAGTGTTCCACAGAAGTTTAACTATGGGTTCAAGGGTGCCCTGAGATAAAGAAGGATGAAAAATACTGCTCTAGGCAGGTGTGATTCCTGGTCGCTATCTCCAGTTTAGGAATACTGAACAATTTGTTCTTCCCCATTAGAGAGGGATTAATTTTTAAAGGACGGAGCCCTAGGTTGCCTTAGAAGGTAAGTCTTTGCTGGGTCTTCCTAGCTCCTGCTAGAAGGACCTTAAAGAAATTGTTTTCCCTCTCTGGGCCTTACGTTGTATGTGTCTCTCTGCACCATTCTCAACTGAACTTGGGTTGATTTAGCAGCAGCACGGAGGAGGAAGGAAGGAAGCAAGCTTTGCAGTCCCTGCCTGAGTTTCAGACCTGGCTCCTCCATTTACTGGGAGGGTGACCTTGGGCAGTTGCTTATGCTTTAAAGGCCTCAATTGACCTGTAAAATGGAGACAATCACAATAGTACCCACCTTAGAGGTCATTGCTTTTATGATGACTCAAGGGGGAAACCCACATAAAATGCTTAGAGGAATATCTGGCACATAGTAAGTGCTCAGTAAATAACAGTGACTTTATCTACCTCATACCAGCACTTTTACACACACTAATTGCTTTAACCTGCACAACCCACTGAAATGCTATATTTCCTTCTTAGGGAAACTGAGGCTGTGCAGGGTGGACTTGTCCAAGCAGCAGTTCGACAACTATTTCTTGAGTGCCTACTGTTCCCAGGCCCCACACTAACACTAAGGAACTGAGATCCCTGGTAAATGAATGAGAAAGTAGGGTCTTTTTTTTTTCCCAATACAGTAATCACTGACTACATTGAGGACTTTTAAAATAAATTTCAGATTAATGTTGGGGGTACAAATAGAGTCCACAGTTTGCATTTATAAAGTTAATGTCTGATTTGTATGTGTAACCTACAGCCAGGTAATGTGCCATATATCTGTGCAATGTACCCATTGGGTGGGAATTTACCCAACTCTTTCTCCCCTGCTTGAATTTCATTGAGGTTTGCTCTCATGTGAGCATGTAGGTGCTGATCTACTAGTTCCAATGTGGTATTGGGTACATGTGATGTTTGTTATTCCATTCTTTTTTTGGGACAGAGCCTCAAGCTGTCCCCCTGGGTAGAGTGCTGTGGCATCACAGCTCACAGCAACCTCTAACTCCTGGGCTCAAGCGAGTCTCCTGCCTCAGCCTCCCAAGTAGCTGGGACCACAG
>CAUYTI010090099.1:0-17668 GCA_963575145.1 Galago senegalensis | reverse complement strand
AATTCCTTTGCTGGGTATATTCCCAGATGACCAAAAATCGCATTACAACAAAGCCATTTGTATCAGAATGTTTATTGCAGCCCAATTCATAATCGCCAAGTCATGGAAGAAGCCCAAGTGCCCATCGATCCACGAATGGATCAACAAACCGTGGTATATGTACACCATGGAATACTATGCAGCCATTAAGAAGGATGGAGAATTTACATCCTGCAGGTTCACATGGATGGAGCTGGAGAATGTTCTTCTGAGCAAAGTATCACGAGAATGGAGAAAAATGTATCCAATGTACACACCCCTATTATGAGACCAATTTAAACCTTTTATATGAAAGCTATAACCAAATAGCCTAAGAACATGTGGACGGGGGAATGAGAAGGGCGGGGGAAATGGGAGGAGGGAGGGGGTTTTGGGAGATGACTTCTGAGGTTTATCTTATAGGGGTACAGGTGAATCTTTCTAAGAGTAGAATGTGAACGTTTTAAATCAATAACTGAGAAAATGACATGAAGGCTGTGTTGACCATTTTGATGGATGTATTTCAGATTGCATGTGAAAACCCCACACTGTACCCCAGAAGTGCATTAATGTACATAGTTATCATTCAATAAAAAAAAAACTCAGCCACTCAACTTTACAGAGGACTCAGAGTCCTCAGAGTCCTTGGTTTTTTGAGAACCAAATTCTGTAGTCATCTGAGAAACCAGCTGGCAAATTTGTAACATACATTGCAGAGGTGTCAAAGAATTACTCTGCTGAGTTCCCATGACTCAACAAACACAAAAAAATAGAAACATAACTGGGGCAAACAAAACAGCTAACAACAGTTACCACAGCCAAAGAAGTAACAGTTACAACAAACAAACAGATAGAAATCTAAAATGCACATCTAAGGTCAAGGCTCCTCACAGGCATTCTGGTGTTTCTAGGAATCTGGGATAGGCCTGCCAAGCTCCAGGCAGCACTCAGGAGCCCCTGTGTCTCCTTCTTGGGTCTCTGCCTGGGTGGCCCTTAGAAGTCCCTACATCTCCTTGGGTCTTACCTGGGTAGCCCTCAGGAGCCCCTATGTCTTCTTTTTGGGCCACTGTCATCCTCCCCATGGCAAACCCATTCTCCAGGGCACTCACCAGCATCCCAATGATGCTGGCATCCCAAGTGACTATTCTGTGGCCCATTGGGAACTCCCTGAACACAAGGAAAACATACTTAGATGCAAAGAACACTTACCTCTCAAGAGGAAGTTCTGGACCCAAAATTTTGGTGGAGTCAATCAGAATTCTTCTGAAGCCCTCAGGAAGAGTTCAGGAAATTATGGGGCCCTGTATTCTTGCCTCCCCTGTTATTCCTGCCCTCTCTGTGGGACCATGCAGGAAGGCTACCCCTCCAGCTAGTGATATGTTGCTGGGGCCTCCAAATGTTATACCCAACAAGAGTGGAATTATAGAGACACATCAGAAAACTGAGTCCAAATTCAGCAGGAGTCCTTTACTGGCAAGCAGTCAAGAGTGGACTATAGCCTCAAAGGCTCTTGACTCTCAGAAGTGGGGGTGCCAAGTTTTTCTACAGTGTTTTTGGTGGGCGATGGGAAGTCCTGGCATAAGCAGAATTTTAAGAAGCCAACATCCTGCAAGGTTAGATCTATAGCGTGTGTGTGGGGAGTGTTTACAAGAGGGAACAGGAGGATGTGCACAGATAGGATTGTGATTTCACCAGATTTTGAAGCTTTCAGCTAGACTTCCTGTTTCTGCAGAGTTGCTGCTTATTCAAGGGGCAATTGTGGTTACCAAGAGAAGGGGGTATTGAAAGTTCTTAACAAAATGGAGGAAGCCTGGTTAGCTTGCTTAGAATAGATGGAGTTAGGGTATTACACAATGAGATATGTAGCACTTTTTCTAGGATAAGTTCATGAACTGAATTGTTAGGCCTCATATTTTGAATGTAAGAGTGTGTTTACATGCATGTGGAAAAAAATAGAACACTATTTGTCTTTGTTATACATATACTAAGATTTTCTTTTTTAACTTTGAACCTCGTATAGTTGGTTGTTTGCCATAGTTTTATTTATTTATTTATTTATTTATTTTATTGGGGCTTCATTGAAAGTACAGAGAACCAGGTTACACTGATTGCATTTGTTAGATAAAGTCCCTCTTATAATTGTGTTCCACCTCCAAGAGGTGTGTCACACACCATGATGCCCACCTCCTTTGGTACTTTACTCTCTCTGCTCTCACATTTCACTCCCTCACCACGTACAAGATCATCAATTGCCCTAATATCAGAATTGTGTACATTGGATACTTCTCCATTCTTGTGAGGCTTTAAGAAGAATGTGTTTTAACTCAATCCAGGTTAATATAAAAAATGTAAAGTCTCCATCTTTTTCAGTGGCTGAATAGTATTCCATGGAATACATATACCACAGCTCGGTGAGCATTCAAGTTATTTCCATAGTTTACAATTACAAATTGAGCTGCAATAAACAGTCTAGTGCAAATGTCCTTATGATAAAAGGATTTTTTTCCTTCTGGGTAGATGCCCAGTAATGGGATTGTGGGATCAAATTGGTGAGTCCTTTCAGGAATCTACATAATTCCTTCCAAAAAAGTTGTATGAGTTTTCAGTTCCATCAGCAGTATAAAAATGTCCCACTCTCTCCACATCCATGCCAGAATCTGCAACTTTTAGATTTTGTGATGTGGGCCATTGTCAGTGGGGTTAGTTGATGTCTTAGGGTGATTTTGATTTGCATTTCTCTAATAATTGGGGACAATGAGCATTTTTTCACATGTTTGTTAGCCATTCATTTGTCTTCTTTAGAGAAGGTTCTATTCAACTCTCCTGCCCATTGACATAAGGGATTGTTGGCTTTTATTTGTTGATTAATTTGAGTTCTCTGTAGATCCTAGTTATCTAGCTTTTGTATGATTCATAATATGCAATTTTTCCCCATTCTGATGGTTGTCTATTTGATTTGGTTGTTGTCCCCTTAGCTGTACAGAAACTATTCAATTTAGTTAAGTCCCATTTGTTTATTTTGTTGTTGTTGCAATTGACACTGAAGTCCTCTTCATGAAGTCTTTCCCAACTCCAATAACTTTAAGTGTTTTACCACTGTTTCTTCAAGGATTTTTAATGTTTCATGCCTTAGATTTAGCTCTTTTATCCATCTTGTATCAATTTTAGTGAGTGGAGAAGAGAAAGGTGAGGGTCCAGTTTCAGCCTTTTACATGTGGTTATCCAGTTCTTCCAACACCATTTATTGAATAGGGATTCTTTCTCCCAGTGTATGTTCTTATTTGGTTTATCAAAGATTAGGTGGTTATAAGATGTTAGTTTCAACTTCTGTTTTTATATTCAATTTCAGATGTCTATGTCTCTGTTTTTGTGACAATACCATGCTGTTTTGATCACTATGGCCTTGTAGTATAACCTAACATCTGGTAGGCTGATGCTCCAGCTATGTTTTTATTTCTAAGCATTGCCTTGGCTATATGGGTTTTTTCTGGTTCCACACAAAATGAAGAATTATTTTTTCCAAATATTGAAAGTTTGATGTTGGTATTTTAATGGAGATGGCATTGGAACTGTAGATTGCTTTGGGAAGTGTAGTGTAGACATATTAACAATGTTGATTATTCCCATCCATGAGCATGGTATGTTTTTCAATTTGTAAATTTCTTTTGCTATTTCTTTTCCTAGGGTATCATAAATTTCTTTGTAGAGGTCCTTCACCTCTTCTGTTAGGTCCTAGGTGTTTAATTTTCTTTGAAGCTACTGTGAAGGGAATTTTGTCCTTGATTAGCCATTCTTCGTGGTTGCTATTGAAATATAGACAGGCTACTGATCTGTGGACATTGATTTTATATTCTGAGACATTGCTGTATTTTTTCATCCCTTCCCAGGAGTTTTGTGTTTGAGTCTTTGGGGTTCTCTAAGTATAAGATCATATCATCAGTAAAGAGGGAGAGTTTGACCTCCATTTGGATGTGCTTTAAATATTTCTCTTGCCTGATCATATTGGCTAGAACTTCCAGTGCTATGTTGAATACCAGTAGTGATAGAGAACAAACTTGTCTGGTTCCAGTTATAAATGAAAAAGCTTTCAGTTTTACTCCATTCCGTATAATATTAGCTGTGGGCTTGTTGTAGATGGCTTGAATCTGTTTAAGAAATGTGCCACATAGGCCTATTTTCTTCAGAGTTTTAATTACAAATGGATGCTGATTTTTATCAAATGCATTTTCTGAATCTATTGAGAGGATTATGTGGTCTTTGTTTTTGCTTCTGTTGATATGGTGAAATATGTTTATGGACTTGCATATATTAAAAGAGCCTTGCTTCCCTAGGATAAAACCTACTTTATCACGATGTGCAATTTTTTTAATGACAAGCTGTATCTGTTGGCTAGAATTTTATTGAGAATTTTTGCATCTATGTTCATTAGTGAAATTGGTCTGAAGTTCTCATTTTTAGTTGGGTCTTTTCCTGGTTTTGGTATCAAGGTGATTACTTCATAAAACATGTTGGGGAAGATATTTTCCTATTCAGTTTTTTTTGTAGTAATTTCTACAATATGAGGATAAGCTCTTTTTTGAAGGTTTGATAGAATTCTGGTATGAAGCCATCTGGACCAGGGCATTTTTTTGTTGGGAGTTTTTATTATTATTATTATTATTGTTTCGTTGATCTCAGTGCTTGAAATTTGTCTGTTCAGAAGATCTATTTCTTCTTAATTAAGTCTAGGGAGAGAATGTAATTCCAAGTATTCATCCATTTTACTCCACATCATTAAGTTTCTGGGCATTGAGTATCTTGTAGAATTCAGAGGTAATCTCTTGTATCTCTGTGGCATCTGTTTTATTTCCCCCTTATTGTTTCTGTTTGAGGTTACTAGAGATTTTGCTTTTTCTGTTTCTAGTAAGTCTGGCCAAAGGTTTATTTATTTTATTTATTTTTGCAAAACAACCAACATTTTGTTTCATTAATTTACTGAATGATTTTTTTTCTTTTTGATTTTATTAATGACTGATTTAATTTTGGTTATTTCTGTTCTCCTGGGTTTGAGATTAGATTGTTATTCTTTTTCCAGTTCCATAAGATGGTTTGTGAGTTTTTTGATGCACTCTCTTTCTGTTTTCAAATGTAGGAATCTAGTGTGATAAATTTTCCTCTCAGGACTTCTCAGGTTTTGGTAATTTGTGTCTTCATTGTTCTTATATTTGAGTAATTTAACAGTTTCCTATTTTATCTCTTCCTATCATTCAGCATAAGGTTGTTTAATTTCCAAGCCTTTGTGTGGGGAATGAACATTTTTGTTGGAGTTGAGTTTCACCTTTTTGACTTGTGGTCTCAGAAGAGACAAGGTATAATTTCTATTTCTTTCATTTTGCTGAGGTTGGTTTTGTATCCTAGAATGTGATCTATTTTGGAGTAGATGCCATGGGCTGATGATAAAAATGTATATTCTCTTGCTTTGGAATGGTATGTTCTGTATATGTCTATCAGTCCCATGTTTATCTAGGGTCATGTTTAAGTCCTTTGCATCTTTATTTAGTTTCTGTTTAGAAGATCTATCCAGGTCTTTCAGTGGGGTGTTAAAGTTCCCTGATACAGTGTTATGGGATATCATATTGCTTAGATCCCTCAAGATTTGTTTCATAAATCTGAGAGCACTTGAGTTAGGTGCATAAACATTTAAAATTGACATGTCTTCTTGTTTTATTGTTCCTTTGACTAGTATGACATGACTATCTTTATCTTTCTTAACTTTAGTTGCTTTGAATTTGCTTGTATCTGAGCATAAGATTACAACCCCTTCTTTGTTCTGATTTATATTTACTTGAGATACTATTTTCCATCCCTTAACCCTGACTCTTGATTTGTCCTTCAATTCTAGGCAGCATATGGATGGCTTGTGCTTTTTTATCCAATCAGCCAGACTGTGCCTCTTCAGTGGGGAATTCAATCCATTGACACTTATTGAGATTATAGATGAGTGTGGTAGAATTTTATTCATCTTGTTATGAGAAAGTCTATTGAGTATCTTTATCCTTTGAGCCATTGTGGAAGCTAGGTTTTAGGCCTTTAACTTCTAGGTGTTTGCTTTGGTAGTGGTTCATTGTGGTGTTCAGTGTTGAGAATAGGTCTAATTATTTCCTGTAGAGCTGGACTTATTGTGGCGTATTTCTTCAGTGCTTGTATATTTGCCAAATATTTGATTTATCTATCAATTTTGAAGCTTAGTTTAGCAAGATACAGAAGATACAGAATTCTAGTCTGTAAATTGTTTTTTTTTTAAGAATGTTGAAGGTGGATTACCATGTTCTTCTAGCTTGGAAAGTTTCAGTGGAAAAGTGTGCTGTCATCATATGGCCCTTCACTTGTAGGTCAGTTGGCATTTGCTCCTAGCTGCTTGTTCTCCTTTGTTTTGACTTTGGGCAGGTTCATTACAATGTGTTTTGGAGAAACTCTGTTAGATTTCAGATGGCCCGGGTTTGACATCCATCTGAAAGGCATGTGTAGGAACCTTTAGTAAAACTTCAGAAGTTTTCATGTATGAGAGTCTCCAAAAGGGCTTCCATACCTTTGGGACCATCTTCTTCCTGTTCAGGGATTCCTATTATTCCTATATTTGAATGCTTCATGGAATCTCATGGTTCTCTAAGTATCTGTTCTGCTTTCTCTCTCTTATTTTCTGCCTCTGTAACTACCTGGATTAACTCAAATACTTTATCCTCAAGCTCTGATGTTCTTTCTTTTCCATAGTATAATATATTTTTGATATTTCTACAGCATCTTTATATTCCTTGATTGTCTCTTCATTTCCTTAAGCTCCACTTTATCCTTTTTATATTCTACATATCTCTTGTCCAACTTTTGATTCTATCTTTCCATTTTCTCATTCATGCCCTTCATTGTATTAATCATCCAAATTTTAACTTCCCTTTCTTTCAAGTCTCTTAATTCTTTATAGGAAAAGTCTTCTGCAAAAGCTTACTCATGGGCCCTGGGATTAGTTCCTCTATTTTGGTTATTCATGGTGCCTGAATTTTTCTGTTGCTTCCTCCTCATGTGTTCTTTCTTATTGTTAACATTCTTGTGCTACTTTTCCCTTTACTCTTCCTCCTTTGCTTCAAATTACCTTGTATCAGAATTAAGGTGTTGAAGAGAGGGGAGGAGGTTAAATATTGAGCAGGGAGGAAAAGAAAGAGAAAAAAGAAGGAAGGAATGAAAGAGAAGAAGAAGAAAAAAAGTGAAGAGATAAAAACAGAAAAAATTGAAGAACAGGAGAGAAGGAGGACAGGAATTGAGGAAGAGATTGATAGAATAATTGGTATTGATCAGCATGGTGCTAAGGCCACACCTGTAACCCAAGGATTTGAGGGGCTAGGTTGGTGAGATCTTCAAAATAAGGCACTCCTTACCAGCCTGAGAAGAACCAGACTCTTCCTTTCCCAGAAATAGGAAGAGAAGAAAAAAGAGCAAAAACAAAAAACAAGAAGGAAAAATTAAGTAAGGATGAAAAAGAAGTAGAAAAATTGTGTAGCATGATCTTGCCAATACTTTCTTCCAAGGCCAGAAGTAGAAAGGTCTGTTGGCCTCCTTGAGCCAGGCTACTGCTGTGGCCTACCTGCCAGACCACAGTTGTGTCACCCCAGCTATCAGGAAAGAAAAGAAAAAAAAAAAAAAGAAAGAAAAAGACATAATAATTAAATAAGAATAGATGAAGGAAATTAAAAATACAATTGAATCAAATAAAGTAGAGAGAGGAAAATGGAATAAAGAAAGAATGAAGAAAGACAAAAAAGAAAGGAGGAGTATCTTAACTGTTGCCAATGCAATTTATGTGGGAGAGATGAGAAAGTTAGAAGAATTTCTATCCAAAGGGAAAATGTAGAAAAGTGAAATGGGGAGAGAGAATAAATGAAGTTAAAACACTGCAACCAAATAAGCAAAAACCAAAACATATAAAAACAAAATTAAAAAGCTTTATTAGCCAAAATTAAGCAATCATAGCAAAAAATAGAAGGAAAAAAGAAGAAAAAGTTAACATCAATAACAACAAAGAAAAGAATAAAAAGGAAAGAAAAATAAAAAATAATTGTAATTATATATATATATTTATATAGAAATGGTGGAAGGGTCTGATTTTAGTTGGAATATATTATGATGGAAGATACTGTTGTGACACCAAGTGGTGCTGTGGTTTTAGGGGATGGACTTCACAGTTGGTAACCACTATTTAGTTCCTAGGCATAGTCCTTTTTACAAATTTAGTTGTCAGTGGTGATTGACTGATTATTTCTGCAACATTCAGACCCCGCTGGATTGGGATCTTAAAGCTCTCCAAAATTCTTCAGAGGCAGGTCTCACCATGTTCCCTGACAACAATTCCAATGGGGTGCAGGAGTACCTGAATCTGTCACAAGTGGAGGTCTGAGCCCCACAGGCAGAACTAAGAAGACTGTATCCCAGCAAGAGGCCAGCCCTCATGACCTCATGATCTGCCCACAATGGCTGTCCTCTGGTGGTGGAGACCTTCCCAGTATGGCTTTCACAACTGCCACCAAGCACTGGGAGTCTACTCCAACTAGAACTCAAATCTGGCTTCTGTCGTCCTCAAACTATGGCCCAAGGATGTGGCTGTCCAGGATATTTATCGGGCCAGCCAGGTGTTTCTGTTGCTGTTGCCTGTCCTGCTTAGTAGCCAACTTGTCCCAGGGCCTGCAGTCCGGCCCTCCAATGGTCTGAGGGATAGTGAACTGGCCCCCTGTTTAAAAAGTTTGAGGACCCCTGGTTCAGGTGCTCCCACTCTTCCAAACTTTCCTATCAATGCACAGCTTCCCACAAGAACGGAAAACTGAAAAACTGTCCATCTCCAGACTTCCATGGGGTCCAACCTCTCCCACCTGCTCCCCAAAACTTACCTAGTGTGTCAGATCTCCACCACTGGAGAGTTCAGCCAAATGATCCTTCTGGGAGAGTTCAGCCAAATGATCCTTCTGGTCCACCATCTTGCTCTGCCTGTTCACCATAACCTTTTCAGTGTTTGGGGGATTTTAATTCTGTTTTGTATATGCCTTTTGATTTTACAACTCCACTTAGGGAGAGATTCTTCTAGACTTTTCCAAAGCTCTCTACGAATGTTTTTCTTATTAGGGATCAACTGTGTGTCTTTTTATCAGTCTGAACTTTTTGAAATCCAAAATGAATACAGAAACTTGAGGCAGTCTGTACCTATTGAAACCACAGAAATAAGCACCAGTTCATAGAGCTGAGGGAGGTCTGCTGTGCAAAGCCAGGATCATGACACTGATGAGCACATGCCAGACAGCCTACATGGACATTAATCAAAAGGCAAACAAGCTCTTCACTCAACAATGCAGCCTGAGAAAATATCAGGCCCCTGAGAGAGCAGGTGGAGGCTGCTGTTTGTTTCCCTTGAGGCTGTGGGGGAGTCAGCTAGCTAGGAGGCCTTACATCCATCTCTCCACCGCCTCCTTACAGCCACCAGAGTGCTGATTGTGCTGAGCTAGAGACTCTTGACACTATTATAGCTCTTACTTTCTTTTCATATAAATCCCTCTTGGACCTGCAAACTTCTTTGTATTGTTTCTGTAGGAAAAAAAATGTAGCTTATTAAGATATCAGTTATGTTCACTCAGAGGCAAACTTGGAGTCACACTTGTGTTTCTGAATACACTCACACACACAGACAGTGACAAGTGTGGGACACTCCCAAAGAAGGCCACTTGCAATAGCAGTAAGTAGATTAATCACGTAAAAATAAATTAATGTAAACTTTAGTCAGTGTCTTTGAAGTTATTTTTAACTTCTTCTTCATTCAAATATGTATGCATGCACATGTGTGCAAATGCAAATTTATGTAAATACATACACATGTGATTGAACTTATAAACAATGTCTAAAAAGTTTTTAAAAATTCCAAAAAATCCAAAACCCTTACTAATTTTAACTCATCACAGGATTAGGTAATTTTGAAAAATATATACTATTTTAGAAATTATTTTTATGTAACTTAAATGTCTTAGCATTTAAAAATCACTCACATATCTTATTAAATATTCAGATAACCCTGAGAGAAGTGAAAGTGTGCATTATCTGCTGTGATGACTTCTGGCAAAGAAAGTGCAGCTCAAAGATCTGAAGTGATTTCCCACAAATTCCCTAATAAATGGAAAAATAAGGTTTTATTTCAACTTAAAAGGGTTTAAATGCTAAAGTTAGCACGTATGGCAAAAATAGTAAGTGATTAAAATTACCATTGAATATCTCTTTCATGTCACCCATAGAATGAAGCACACAGACACACCATGTCCCAGGGCGTTCCCATGCTCTGTGGCGGCTGCTGCTGCTGCTGCTGCTTTTGGCGGAGCCGGAACCAGCGCTGCCTCCTTGGCAGAGAGCCAGGGACACAACTGGTTGTCACTCAGGCACCTGCTGCGTAGAAAATACATCTGCAGACCCCTGAATGACTCCAAAAGCTGTGATGCTCATACCAGGAGAGGAATCAGAAGATGAGGCCAATCCAGGAGCAGGGGTTCCCACTTCGTAGTGCACCATCCTTCCTCTGGGGTGTACGATCACCCTCCAGCATCACTGGGATATTTACCTTCAGCTCATTTCTTTGAAGAGCTAAAACAAATTTAATAGCAATTTCTACAATTAACAGAATTCCTTTTATGCTCCTCCCGCACAATTCCTTTTATGCTGTAAGAAGCATCTTCCTAGGCCGAGTCCAGCAGGAGGTGGGGAGGGGGGCAGCTGTAGGGGAGAAGCTGCAGAGAGGAGAAGCGGACAAGAGAGGAGAAGAGGAGAAGTCTCCGGAGAGGAGACTCGGGAGGAGGAGGGGCTGTGGGCTGTCGTCTGCGAATGGTGGTAAAGTCCAGAAGCCTACAGAGCAGACACGGGTCTGGATCGCCATGGGTGCTGCTCTTTCCCCAGCAGCCACAGTGCAACTCCAAGAGGGCGGTTTATCCAGGAGTTTTGGGAACACCACCCTGTCCCAGCCACTGGCGAGCAGCTCGGTCCACAGGGACGGACTCTGGTGTCTGCTCCTGCAGACTCCAGCACGCCTGCTCTGGGCTGCGGGCCTGGACTCCTGGCATCTGCAGCCTGGTCATCAGCCCACAGAACTGCACACCGGAAATCTGACTGAACAAGGGCAGCCCTGGGTAATACCTCCGGATCCTTCGCTGCACCGCGGACTATAAAAAGAACGTCCTTACATTCCCCACTGACACCCAGTGTCCAAAGCCTCCACCCGATCTCAGCCCAAAGTAAGAGTCAGATCCAGCTGGACTCTGCTCCCTTCCTATCCCATCCCTGGCTGCAAGGCATACCCAGGCCAGCGTCCACCTTGCGAGGCAACCATCCGCTCTGGGACAGAGAAGTGAGAGCGGAGCCTGGGAAGAAACAGCCAGGAATAACTTGAGAGCTGCCCTGAGCCTTGTGGTAGGGAAGATAGCAAGAGCCACAATGGACTACAGCACTCCACTTTTGCACCGCCCAGCCTCGGACCCCACCGTCATCCGCTGTCAGGGCCAGCCCTTCTTCAGAGACTGAATAACGTGGGTGCCACAGCGAGACAGACCACCAGCTGCTAGCAGCTGAGAGCGGCAGGAGGGCGGGGAGGGCGCATGGAGAGGATCTGGCTGACCAGGTAGGGGGACAGAGGACAAGCCTCAAGGAAGGTCTGAAGGGCTAGTTGCTGAGCGAGCCGGGGGAGAAAGACGCGCAGCTGCACCTGCAAACAGCGGGGCGAGGACAATGGATCAGAGGACGTGGAGATCGAGCCCCCCCGGGACAGAAAGCAGTATCCAGAGTCTGATGAGAAGCGTCTCCAGAGAGAACAGGACCTCCTCCCGGACAGGAAGAAGGGACTTGAGCAGATATGAAAAGAATAGAGAAAGAAAGGATAATGGAAGCTGATGTAAAGAAAACCATGCCTCAGAGAAAAGGGTACAGCACCCAGGCAACTCTCGCTGGAGGAGCCTGCACTCCCTTGTGACAAACTCCCTAGGAAAAGGAGAACCAGTGACCAGCCCAGGTGTGGTTACCCCTCACCAATCAAAGATGACCATAGAGAGCACTACCATTGGAAAAACAACCAAAGTTGGAGTATCTGTTCAGAATAAAAATTGTCAAGAAATTATAAACTTGCCCATTGGATCTAAGCCATTCAGATGTCACCCACAGTGAGAGCCAAGAAATCCTTTGACTCCTTTGATGAAGGGATACTTGGGCCTCTGCCTGAGGTAGATGGTGTTTTAAACACCACAGACTGCCAAAGTTATATGTGCCATTTCTTTGAAGAACTAAAGCAAAGTTAATAGCAATTTCTACAATTAATGGAATTCCTTTTATGCTATAAGAAGCGTCTTCACTTCCTCCAGTTTGCCATCATTTTTGAAAAGGCTTTATTAAAACCATCTGAAAACAACACACTGGATAACTTTTCTATAAATTCAGTAATAGAAAGAAATAAATTATCTTCTTATGTACTTTAAAATGGCATTTTATAATATGTTCCTTTGTATCAAATCAAAATTTTTCTGCATTCTTTAAAGGACAAGAAAAAACATATTGCAATAAAAGAAATGGGGTGAGCAGGCATGATTTTTTTCACATATCTATTTTGGTCTTATAAGCTTAACATGTAAAATTTATGTAAAAATACTTTTAAAATGTACTACTTGAAAAATAAGTATCACTATACAAGTAAAATGAATGGGGAAAGTGTTTAAATTAAGTGTGTTTGTTTAAACATTATTTCAAAGAGCCCTACTGATAGATGCAAATTCTAGGCAGATCACCAGGTTCTTATAAAGGCAACTTGCACTTGGACATTTTTGCAAACCAAGCTGTCAAATTCTTCTTTCAACTCCTTTTACAAATGCATACAACAAAGTTTTAAAATGTAAAAAGACATTATTTTTTTCAAAAAATAATTATCCTCTTAACGTACAACATTGCAAACTTGATGTAGTAAATGCATTCCTTCCAGTGTCACCATGAGAGAATGCTACTGATGATTCAGGGCTGTTTCCAAAGTCTTATGTTGCTGCTGTCCTCTTGATTGTAGGACTTATGTATGCCTTGCCTGAACACAAATTATGTGTGTGTGTGGGAGGGAATAAAGATTTGGTATTTCTTTAAATAAAAAAAAGAATTTGATTTTGCTTGTTTAAGAGCAATGAAAAGATAAAGAAATTCTGACTGTGTTTTTTGCACAGGACACAGCCCCTCAAGGAAGTCCTCATTCTGTGTAACATCCATCAGCTTTTCACATTTCATTCTTTTTTTTCAGTTTTGCTGATGAGCCTAGATGTGTAAACTTGAACTTTCATTTGCTAATATAAATTCAATTTTATTGTGCCATTTTAGAGACTGATAATGATTAAGTCTAGGAGAGGAAACACATCCATTATGTGGAGTGTTTAAAAGGATAAATTTATGCCATTATAATGTGTTGGTTTTATTAAAAGAAGGATTGACTAATCTGTTAGATTAAATGAGACACTATTTATCAATTGGACTATTTTTTAAACTCCAACCATATGGTCTTTAGTAATAACTTATAATTTGTTAAAACATTAATTTGAGGCTTTTCCCTATTCTTAGTTGTTCATATACACAGTCATCATATTTTTAAATATCTGTTCAGCAAAGTTATTTTATTTGTTTAAATCAACCTAGCATGAAACATCAAATAAAATATTTCACTTAAAGAAAAAATAATCTCAAGATTATGTTTTCTTTTTATTTAAAATTTCAAGTTAATAAGAGTGTACATACATTTCAATTACATTTTTGCATTTGAAAGATAAAGTCCAAGTTGTAGTTATGTCCTTCTCCAAGGAAGTGTGCCATCTGCCTCTACGTTATACTTGCTAGGTGGGAACTTACCAAATCCCCTTCCTTAATCCCCCTTTTTTGACTTTGAGTTTTTCTTTCATCAAGCATGTGGTTGTTAATCCACTAATTTCACAAATTAGTACTGAGTACATGTGATGCCCTCTTTTCCATTCTTGTGATACTTTACTTATTAGGATAGTATTCTCCAAATCCTTCCACACATCTATGTCTCTATCTTTGTGCTGATACCAAGCTGTTTTGATCACTATGGATTTGTAGTATAATCTGAAGAAGTACCCAAAGGCAATTGAAGCATCAAATAAATGGAACATGATAAGTTAAAAAATTTCTACATAGCTAAGGACACAATTAGCAATGAGTTGAATTTGTGAAAAATATAAACATAAGACAAATATGAAAATGAAATCTGTGAGGCAAGGTATCTTGTATATTTTATAAATTAAAATGATAAATTTTGTATTAGATGTTAAATTTTTAATCTAGGTTAAAATAATCACTTGATACATTGATTCTAACAAATGCTGTCTGAAAGTCATTGTCAGAAAGTTACCTATGTCTTCAATTCTGCCTCCTTAATTTCAAGACTGAAAATAGCCTCATCATAATCAACAGACCACTGGTTTCAATAGAGACACAACTATTCTATACCATCACGTTATATACCAAAGTTTGAGGAAATATTTCAATTTCAGCAATTGCCACAGAATGCAATGGTTATTATAGATTTATGTTATTTAGTGGCAGCATGGAAATGATGTAAGTGCATCCCTAGAAATTCTAGAAATCTGTGATTAGTGAAAATAAAGATGAAAAAGTAAAAGGAAGACATTATGTAAAATAGTATGCATTTGAAATTATTGGACTAATGGAGCATAGTGGCTCATGCCTGTCATGCTAGCACTCCAGGAGTACAAGCTGGGAGGATTGCTTAAGCTTAGGAGTTCGAGACTAGCCTGAGCAAGAGTTAGACCCCGTTTCTACCAAAAATAGAAAAATTATCCATGCATTGTGGTGGGCACATATAGTCCAAGCTACTGAGGAGGCTGAGGCAGAGGAACACTTCAGCCCAGGATTTTGAGGTTGCCATGAACGAGGCTAACACCATGGAACTCTAGCCTGAGTAACAGAGTGAGACTCCATCTCAAAGAAAAAATGAAAAAAAAAAAAAACAATAAAAAAGGATTATTGGACTCATACACCACTCAATTCCAGTTAACATGGAAATTTTGTAGGAAAAAGGAGTTTACTAATACTTATATAAATAATATTGTATTAACATATAAAACGTTAATATATAAAATTTATGTATTTTATATATTTATATATATTGGAGTTGAAAAATAAAACAAATTGAAATATTTACTACAGGTATTCAATTGTCAACTTGAATAAGTTGAAGAAATAATCAGGAAACTAGAATACAGATCATTTGAAATTATTGTATCTAAAAATGAATAAAGAAAAAGATTGGACAAAGTCTAAGAGTCTTTAGAGACACCTCCAATGGGCCAATATGTGCATTATGATGTTCCACTGCAAGGAAATATGAAAAGGAAGAATATTGATTTAAAGTAATAATGGATGAAAAATTATTAAATTTCAAAAATAAAATGATACACAAATACATGTTTTATAAATACCAATATGGAAAATCCTGAGGCCCATGTCAATACCCATTCAAACCAAACTATTAAAAGACAAATATAGGAAGAAAATTAAAAATAACAAGATAGGCCATGCTTGGTGGCTCACCCCTGTAATCCTAGAACTCTGGGAGGCTGAGGCAGGTGGATCACTTAAACTCAGGAGTTAAAGAGCAAGTGGCAGATCATGTCTTTAAATATAGCCGGACATTGTGGCAGACATCTGTAGTCCCAGCTATATGGGGAGGCTGAGGGAGAAGGATTTCTTAAGCCCAAGAGTTTGAGGTTGCTGTGAGCTCTAAGACCACAGCTCTCAACCACAGGGTGACTGAGAGAGACTCTTTCTCAAACAAAACAAACAAACAAAAAAGTAAGATAAAAAGTGACTCATGTCATGCAGGAATTCATAGAAAAGATAGTGAACATATTTCTCAGTAATATTGAAGGCAAAAGTGCAATAATATATTTAAAAGGGATGAAAGGAAACTAAACAAACTATCAACCAAGAATTTTATATCTGGTGAAATTTTTTTCAAAAATGAGAGCAAAAAAGAAGGACATTTCTATATTAAAGAAAAATAAAGGCTGAGAGGTTGTTTTCAACACCTAGACCCACCCTACAAAGATGCTAAAGAGAGCGGCTTAGGTCAAATTGAAAGACTGGCAAAAAAGTATCTCAGAGGCATATAAAATATAAAGGTATGCAGTAAAGTTAAATAAATAAACAAATATTTTAAAAATTGATTATAGTTATTTTGGTTGATAACTTTATTTTTATTTCCTAACTTACTTAAAAAGAAAAATAACAAATAATAAACATAAATCTATGTTAATAGATTATATGATGTTAATGACTACATAATATATAAAGGTATAATTTAAAAGAGAAGTGTTTTATACAAAATTTATTTTGTATAAATTTAAAATAGATTTTCATTACTACTGTGTGCAATTACCATAGTAATAACAAAATATCTACATAATACATATAAACGGAATTGAGAAGAGAATTACAATGTGTCACAATAAATAGACACAAAGAAATGAAAACAGATACAGGGCGGCACCTGTGGCTCAAGGAGTAGGGCACCAGCCTCATAGCCTGAGGGTGGCAGAATTGAGCGTGGCCCAGGTAAAAAACTTAAAAAAAAAAAAAAAAAAAAAAAAAAGAAAGAAAAAGAAAAAGAAAAAGAAATGAAAGCAGATACAGAGTAAATGAGGGATCAAAAAAGGCTGTGAAACAAACAGAAAACAAATTAAAAATGGTAATGTAAGTCCTTTCCTATCCAAAATATTAAGACTATAAAATTGGAAAAACAGATTTAAAGAAAAAGTATATAATGACCACCATAGCTTCACTTTAGATCCAAAGACCCATATAGGTTGAAAGTGAAAGGGTAAAAAAAGATATTTCATTCAAGTGGTACCCCAAAGACAGATGGGTAACTATACTAATATCAGAATTAGAAAACAACAGTCAAAAGTATTTTACAAGACAGAGAAGGACTTTATGTAATGGTAAATGGTCAATTCACCAGGAGGATATAACAATTATGAACACAAATGCATTGAACATCAGAGCTATGAAATACAAGAATCTAGTATTTATAGAATTGACGGGAGACATGGATAATTCTACAATAATATAGGAAACTTCAATACCCCACTTGCAATTATGAGTAGAACAACTAGGCATAAAATCAGTAAGGAAAGATACAACTTCAACAACCATTAGAACAAATAAATATACAGGATACTCTGCCCCAATAACAGCAGAACACACACTTTCTGGTGCACATAGAACATTTTTCAAGATAAACCATATATTATACTACAAAGGAGTCTTAATACATTAAAAATTGTTGAAATCAAAGTATCTTTCCTGGCTCGGCGCCTATAGCTCAACGGGCTAAGGCGCCAGCCACGTACACCTAAGGTGGTGGGTTCAAATCCCCAGCCCGACCCGCCAAACAACAATGACAGCTGCAACCAAAAAATAGCCGGGCGTTGTGGCGGGCGCCTGTGGTCCCAGCTACTTGGGAGGCGGAGGCAAGAGACTCGCTTGAGCCCAGGAGTTGGGGGTTGCTGTGAGCTGTAATGCCACGGCACTCTACCCAGGGGGA
>CAUYTI010090098.1:0-18548 GCA_963575145.1 Galago senegalensis | reverse complement strand
TTTACTCCAGTAGGCCACTGCTCCCGGGGTTTACCTGGCACAATCAGCCAGAACTCTGAGTTCAGCGGGGGGAGGGGGGGTCTTGCCTGTTTAAATTAGGCTTCTGTCCGGCTAAATTTCTCTGTAAGTCAGTGGTTGTATTCAGCTTTAAACTCAGGAGTCAGTTCTAGCCTCTGCCCGCCCACTGCCTTTGTCTCAGCTGAATTAGCTGGCTGAGGGCAGGCGCCCCACCCCACCGGTGGCTGCCGTTCAGGATGGCTTGCTGCTCCGGAGTTTTTGCACTGGCAGCCGGGAGCTGAATCCCCTCTCCTCATGCCTTACAGTCAGCACAGAACAGCACCAGTCCTTTCCCCCTCCACTTCTCCCAAGGAGATGCCTGAGAATTAGGACTCCATAGGTAATAAACCTCCAGACCTCGGAGTGGGTGGGTGGGGGCTCCTCTGCAGGTGGGGAATATATACAGATTTATACAGTTGTACAGTTTTATGTCTGGCCGGAGGGTGCCATGGCATGCCAGCAGGGGTAGGAGGTCCAGTTTTTAGGGGTTCTCTCCCGTGGATTAGAGTGGGAGGAAGTTAGAACACTGCGTGCTTGTTTGCATGGAGTAAACTGCGCGAGCCCTTGTTGTGGGGGAGGGGACTCCCGTCTGCTTGGTGGTGGATTTTGTAGTATCTGCCATGTTGTAGTATCTGCCTTTTCGTTGTATTTTTGGGGTCACAGCTCGCCTCAGCAAGGTTGACATACGCTCTTCAATCTTCTGTCTTGTCTCTGCTCCAAACCATCAGCTATTTTGCTAAGCTTCTGTCCTTTCAGCCTCTGTCTGGACGGGAGCTTCTGTAAAAAGCTGGCTGCAGTTCGCCATCTTGGCTCCGCCCCCGGCTGGAGACCTTTTGAATCCTCCTACTTGAGACTGGGTACTGACTGGGACAATTGATTTGGAACTCTTGACCTGGGCGAATCACCCCGAGGACTATCCAGAGTGATATCCTGGGTGTGTGACTGTGGGAAGGTTTGATTTTTCTTTTCCAGTTGTTGCTCATGGAGGGAGGGGGGACTTAGTTTCTGGTATTTCTCCACAGCTGAGACTTCAACTCAGAGTTACTGATTCAGCAGGGTAGGACAGAGACCAGCTGAAAACAAGACAGAGCCACTTATCCCCACAACACCAAGCAGGTCCCCAGTGTCTCAGGCTGTAGCAATGTACAGGTCCTTTGCAAAGTTCTAGGGGAAAAGGTATAGACACCAGTCCCAGCTCCTGGAAAAGGGCTGGTTAATCCCTACTTCTGGAGCCCCCAACCCAACTTCACCTTATCTGCTCATCTAGCCAACAGTGTAAAATAATCATAGGACAGAATCAGCAGAAAAAGTCTGGCAACATGAATAACCAGAGTAGATCAACTCCCCCCAGGAATGACATGGCAGATACTCCAAAATATCCCATTCATAAACAAATGGCTGAGATGTCTGAAATTGAATTCAGAGTTTGGATTGCAAATAAGATTAATAGAATGGAGATAAAGTTGGAATTAGATATTCAAGGAACATTTCAAAAGTTGTCTCAAGAACTCAATGAATTCAAAGACAAAATCACCAAAGATTATGACACATTGAAACAAGAACTTGCAGCCCTCAAAGATCTGAGAAATACAGTAGAATCCCTCAGTAACAGAATGAAGGAGGCAGAAGAAAGGATTTCTGACATTGAAGACAAAGCTTTTGAACATCCCCAAATGCTCAAAGAGGAAGAGAAGTGGAGAGCAAAAACAGATCCTTCTCTCAGAGAGCTCTAGGATAATTCAAAGAAAACAAATATTCACCTTATATGAATTCATGAAGGCAAAGAGGTTGCTTTGAAAGGCCCAGATGTTCTATTACATGAAATAATCAAAGAGAAATTCCCAGACATGCCAAGAGACTCTGAAATTCAGATAGAAGACAGTTTCAGAACCCTAACACAACTCAATCTGAATAAGACATCTCCAAGACACATTATAATTAACTTTGCCAAAGTTAATATGAAGGAGAAAATTCTGAAAGCAGCCAGACATAAGAAAACCATAACCCACAAGGGAAAGAATATTAGAATGACTGTAGCTCTCTCTGTTGAAACCTTTCAAGCTAGAAGAGAGTAGTCATTGACTTTTAATCTCCTAAAACAAAATAACTTTCAACACAGGATCCTATATCCAGCTAAACTGAGTTTCATTTATGATAGAGAAATTAAATACTTCAATGACATACACATGTAGAATAATTTGCCATAACTAAACCAGCTCTCCAGGATATTCTCAGATCTATTCTCCACAATGACCAGTGCAATTCTCTACCACCAAAGTAAACTCATTCAGAAATTTTTGATCAAATTCCAACTTCCACAGTGGCAAAAGAATTAAAAATGTCCACTGGACTTTTGAAAAACTTGATACCCAAAATTCTCAATTAATGTGAATGGTTTAAATTGTCCTCTAAAGAGGCAGAGGTTGGCTGACTGGCTACAAAAACTCAGGCCAGATATCTGTTGCATACAAGAATCTCATCTTACCTTAAAAGATAAATATAGACTCAGGGTGAAGGGATGGTCATCTATATTCCAGGGAAATGGAAATCAGAAAAAAACAGGTGTTGCAATTTTATTTGCAGATACAACAGGCTTTAAACCAACAAAAGTAAGGAAAGATAAAAAAGGTCATTTCATATTTGTTAAGGGAAACACTCAACATGATGAGATTTCAATTATTACCATTTATGCACCCAACCACAATGCACCTCAATGTATAAGAAAGACTGTAACAGACATGAGCAACTTGATTTCCTCCAGCACCATAATAGTCAGAGATTTTAGCACTCCTCTGGCAGTGTTGGATAGATCCTCCAATAAGAAACTCAGCAAAGACCTACGGTGCATCTTATAAGGATACATGTGAAATTTACTTTTACTAGGTGTAGAATATAAATGTCTTAACACAATAACTAAGAAAATGCAGTGAAGGCTATGTTAACCAGTTTGAGGAAAATATTTCAAATTTTATATAAAATGAGCACATTATACCCCATGATTACATTAATATACAGTGCTATGATTTAATAATAAAAACAGAAACTCAGCAAAGAAATATTAGATTAAAACTTAACCATTCAACAATTGGATTTAACAGACATCTATAGAACATTTCATCCTAACAAAATTGAATATATATTCTTCTCATCAGCCCATAGAACATCCTCCAAAATTGATCACATCTTTGGTCACAAGGCTAACCTCACCAAATTTAAAAGAATAGAAATTATTCTTTGCATCTTCTTGGACCATCATGGAATAAAAGTTGAACTCAGTAACAACAGGAATATGCATACACATACAAAAACATGGAAACTAAATCACCTTATGCTGGACAATAGCTGGGTCAGAGGTGAGATTAAGAAGGAAATTACCAAATTTTTGGAAAAAAATGATAATGAAGACATGAATTACCAGAACCTCTGGGATACTGCAAAGGCAGTCCTAAGAGGGAAATTTATACTGCAAGCCTTCCTTAAGCGAACAGAAAGAAAGGAAGTTAACAACTTGATGGGACACCTCAAGCAACTGGAAAAGGAAGAACATTCCAACCCCAAACCCAGAAGAAGGAAATAAATAACCAAAAAGTTGGTTTTATGAAAAGGTCAATATAATACATAAACCTTTGGCTAACCTAACCAGGAATAAAAGAGTAAAATCTCTAATTTCATCAATCAGAAATGGCAAAGACGAAATAACAACAGACTCCTCAGAAATTCAAAAAAATCTTAATAAATATTACAAGAAACTCTACTCTCAGAAATACAAAAATCTGAAGGAACTAGACCAATACTTGGAAGCATGCCACCTTCCTAGACTTAGCCAGAATGAAGTGGAAATTTTGAACAGGCCTATATCAAGTTCCGAAATAGCATCAACTATGCAAAATCTCCCTAAAATGAAAAGCCTGGGACCAGATGGGTTCACATCAGAATTCTACCAAACCTTTAAAGAGGAACTAGTACCTATATTACTTAACCTTTTCCAAAATATACAAAAAGAAGGAATATAACCAACACATTCTATGAAGCAAACATTACCTTGATCCCCAAACCAGAAAAAGACCCAACAAGAAAAGAAAATTATAGACCAATATCACTAATGAATATTGTTGCAAAAATATTCAATAACATCCTTGCAAACAGAACCCAGCAACACATCAAACAAATTATACACCATGACCAAGTGGATTTTATCCCAGGGTCTCAAGGCTGGTTCAATATACGTAAATCTATCAATATAATTCATCACATAAACCAATTAAAAAACAAAGACCATATGATTCTCTCAATTGATGCAGAAAAAGCTTTTGATAATATCCAGAATCCTTTCATGATCAGAACACTTAAGGAAATGGGTATAGGAAGGACATTTCTTAAACTTTGCTGTAGCAAAGTTCATATCTACAGCAAACCCACAGCTAATATCAAATGGAGTTAAATTGAAATCATTTCCACTCAGATCAGGAACCAGGCAAGGTTGCCCATTGTCTCCACTGCTTTTTAACATTGTAATGGAAGTCTTAACCGCTGCAATCAGGAAAGAAAAGGGGATCAACAGTATCCAAATAGAAACAGAGGAGCTGAAACTTTCACTCTTCGCACATGATATGATTGGATATCTCGAAAACACCAGGGATTCTACTACAAAACTCTTAGAAGTGATTAAGGAATACAGCAGCGTCTCAGGTTACAAAATGAACACTCATAAATCTGTAGCATTTATGTATACCACAACAGTCAAGCTGAAAAACAGTCAAGGACTCTATTCCTTTCACAGTAGTACCAAAGAAGATGAAATATTTGGGAGTTTACCTAACAAAGGACGTGAAAGATCTCTATAAAGAGAACTATGAAATTCTAAGAAAAGAAATAGCTGAGGGGTGGTACCTGTGGCTCAAAGGAGCAGGGTGCTGGCCCCTTATACTGGAGGTGGCGGGTTCAAACCCAACCCCAGCCAAAAAATGCAAAAAAAAAAAAAGAAAAAAGAAATAGGTGATGATATTAACAAATGGAAAAACATACCATGCTCATGGCTGGGAAGAATCAACATTGTTAAAATGTCCATATTACCCAAAGCAATATACAGTTTGACATAATCCCTATTAAAGCTCCACTGTTATACTTTAAAGATGCTGAAAAAATAATATTTTGTTACATATGGAATTGGGAAAAACCTCAAATATTCAAGACATTACTTATAAATAAAACAAAGCAGGAGGAATCATGCTACCAGACCTCAGATTATACTATAAATCATTAGTGATAAAAACTGTATGGTACTGGCAAAAAAACAAAGAGGTAGATGTATGGAACAGAATAGAGAACCAAGAGATGAACCCATCTAATTACCATTATTTGATCTTTGATAAGCCAAATAAAAACATTCAGTGGGGAAAAGATTCCCTATTTAACAAACGGTGCTGGGTGAACTGGCTGGCAACCTGTAGAAGACTGAAACTGGCCCCACACCTTTCACCATTAAGTATGATAGACTCTCACCAGGTTAGATTTAAACTTAAGATGAAACTATAAAAATACTAGAAGAAAGTGTAGGGAAAACACTTGAAGAAATTGGCCTGGGCAAATATTTGATGAGGAAAAACCCCTGGGCAATTGAAGCAACACCAAATACATTACTGGGATCTGATCAAACTAAAGAGCTTCTGCACAGCCAAGAACACAGCAAGTAAAGCAAGCAGACAGCCTTCATAAAGGGAGAAGATATTTGCAGGTTATGTCTCTGACAAAGGTTTAATAACCAGAATCCACAGAGAACTCAAATCTATTAACAAGAAAAGAGCAAGTGATCCCATCTCAAGGTGGGCAAGGGACTTGAAAAGAAAATTCTCTGAAGAAGACTGGTGCAAGGCCTACAGACACATGAAAAAATGCTCATCATCCTTAATCCTCAGAGAAATGCAAATCTAAACCACTTTGAGACGTCATCTAACTCCAGTAAGATTAGCCCACATCACAAAGTCCCAAAACCAGAGATGTTGGCATGGATGTGGAGAAAAGGGAACACTTCTGCACTGCTGGTGGGAATGCAAACTAATATGTTCCTTTTGAAAAGATGTTTGGAGATCCCTATAGACCTGCCATTCAGTCCTTCAATTCCTCTACTAGGTATATATCCAGAAGACCAAAAATCGAATTACAACACAGATATTTGCACCAGAATGTTTATTGCAGCCCAATTCATAATTGCTAAGTCATGGAAGAAACCCAAGTGTCCATAGACTCATGAATGGATCAATAAATTGTGATATATGTACACCATGGAATACTATGCAGCCTTAAAAAAGATGGAGACTACCTGTTTCATGATTACATGGATGGAGCTGGAATATATTCTTCTTAGCAAAGTATCTCATGAATAGAAGAAAAAGTATCCAATGTACTCAGCCCTACTATGAAACCAAGTTATAGCTGAAAGCTATAACCCAACTATAGCCAAAGAAGAAGCAGAAAGAGGAGAGGGAGGAGAGGGGAGGGGGGAGGCTGGGTGGAGGGAGAGTGATTGGTGGGAAAACAACTATGGTGCATTTTACAAGGGTACATGTTAAATTTACTAAGTGTAGAGTATAGTCTTAACACAATAACTAAGAAAATGCGATGAAGGCTATGTTAACCAGTTTGATGAAAATATTTCAAATGGTATATAAAATGAGTGCATTGTACCCTATAATTGCATTAATATACACAGGTATAATTTAATAAAAAATGGCAGTAAAAAATATTTAAGAATGCCTAGAAAGGGTGGCACCTGCTGCTCAGCGGGTAGGGCACTGGCCCCATACACCGAGGGTGACAGTTTCGAACCTGGCCGTGGCCAAACTGCAACAAAAAAATAGCCAGGCATTCTGGTGGGCACCTGTAGTCCCAGCTACTCAGGAGTCTGAGGCAAGAGAATCGCCTAAGCCCAGGATGTGGAGGTTGCTGTGAGCTATGCCACATCACTCTACTGAGGGTGATAAAGTAAGACTATCTCAAAAAAAAAAAAGAATGCCTAGTAAAAGAAGATCTTTCAGATGAACCAAGAAGGGATTATCAGAGGGGTGAGGGAACCATGGAGTACAGTATACTTTAAACAAGATCTTTACTTATAAAAGGTGGGAGAGTATATAAGAAATATATTTTCTACTTTACTTATTTAAGTAAAATATACACTTGTTACAGAGTTTATAACAAGTAATTATGAAGCTATTTTATAAATTATTTTCTAGTTATTACTCTTATAAGTCCCTTTGTCTAACATGTATTTATTATGTTTTGTAAATAATAAAAACTTACTTGTTGACTGCAATTTCTTCACATTTAACATCTGTTTCATAAAAAAAAAGTTATATTATTTTCACATAAATACTTTTTCTTAAAAATATATTTAAATATTAATTTAAAAATAAACATTTCCTAAATACTTTTTCTTAAAAAATATATTTAAATATTAACTTAAAAATAGATGCTTACTTCCTACAAGGTTAGAAAGTGAGCCATCCAGGTTCTTTGCAATAATTGTTTTGGCTTGCTGTCTGGCTCCAACAGGTTTATGGGCTTGTGAAGGTAATATTGATTGTAATATATCATGTAGGAAACGTAATCTGAAAATAAGAGACTGAATGAGATGAAAACATAAACTAAATTTATGTCAATATAGTAATGACATATGAAAACCTCCCTGTTATGAACTAACCAGACTTCAAATTATTAGGTGAATGAATATAAATTAGGTGATCTTCAGTTATTTATTATGCAAATTTTAATTGAGCAATTGTTACATGCCAGAAATCGTACTAGGTGCTAGATACAGGAGTGAGAAAAAAGGATAAAAATCCCTGCCTTTATGTAATTTACATTCTATTAGAGACAGAAAATAACCAAGACAAAATATATAATACTCTAGATAGTAGAACATTCTATCACGGAAAGGTGAGAGAGATCTATCCCATAATGAAAAAGGAGAATTGAAATTGCCCTTTATAATATTTTCCTAGAGTTCTCCATATCTCTCTAATAATTTTGGCTTTATGTATTTAGCTTAGTACATGAAGTAATTTAAATTTTAAATAGGAAAGGCTCACTGAGAAAGGAGCTTTTAATTAAAAACCTGAAAGATGTGAGAGAGTGAACTACATTGATACAGCAGAAGGAAAAGCATGAGCAAAGGCCATGAGGCAGGAATGTGCTTGGTTTGGGGGAACATTTGTTTTGTTTTGTTTTTGAGACAGACAGCTCACAGCAAACTCAAACTCTTGGACTCAAGTGATCCTCCTGCCTCAGCCTCCCCAGTAGCTGGGGCTACAGGCACCCACCACAACACCTGACTAGGTTTTCTATTTTTAGTAAATATGGGGTCTTGCTCTATTTTCATCAAACTGGTTGAATTCCTAAGCTCAAGCAATCAACCTGCCTTGGCCTGCAAGAGTGCTGGGATTATAGACATGAGCCACTGAGCCTGGTAATGTGGTTGTTTTGTGTGAAGAACAGTGAGCAGGCCAATGTGTCTGGAGTTGGAATGACTAAATAGGTCAAAAAAGCTATTGAGATGTGGCCGGGTCAGATCATTAAAGTCCTTGTAAGGAATTTCGTCTTTTATTCCGAGGCACTATCTCAGGCCAACTTCCTTGAGATGGTGAAGATACTGGAGGGATTTGAATAAAAGAGAGATGTGTTGTAACTGGCATTTTAATGATAGCACTCTGCTGTATAAAGAATGAACTGTAAGGGGCGGTGCCTGTGGCTCAAAGGAGTAGGCCGCTGGCCCCATATACCAGAGGTGGCAGGTTCAAGCCCAGCCCTGGCCAAAAACTGCAAAAAAAAAAAAAAAAAAGAATGAACTGTAAGGAGCAAGACAAGAATACAAGCAAAGATGTGCAGGAAGTTCTTACAGTAATCTCTGTTGATTTTCTATCTCCCTGGCTTTCACTGCTGTGTCTCCAGTGCCCACAAAGTGCCACGCATATTGTAAGCAGTAAATAAGTCAATAAATATTTGGAAAATGAGGAAATATATGTTCAAAACCCATTTTAGCAAAATAATTGCACATAATGACCTAAATTTAAACATTAATAGTTTATATTTATGATGCAACTATTCAATTAATCAAATTTTCCACTGCTCTTAAATAATTTTCTTTATCAATTTTCAACAAATGTCAGAATATTTATACTCAAAAATATATTTCTCAATGATTATTAGTTAGAATATAATTTTTCAAAAAGTCATTCTTATGTACTAGTATAATATATTGCTAATATAGAAGATATACAATTTATTAAGTTTCAAAATATCTTAGAATATTGTAAAAAAATCATTAATTCAACTGAGTGTCCAAATAAACATTAGGTGTTCACACAAATTTGGAAATATAATGATCAATAAGATGACTTGTCTCTGCCTCATAGTATTCATAGTTTAGCTGAAAAATTATGATTTGTTGAATATTGTGAAAGGAGAGGTACGGGGCACTACATGAATATATTGAGGAAATTTAACTTCATCTAGGGAACCACAAATAATTCTTCTGTCTTAGTTAATGTAAAACTTAAAAGATAAAACTAATGATGTGGCAGTTTGGATGGACCTAAGTGGAGAGAAATGAGAGATCACTGAGTAGTAGAATAGAATTTTTGTAATGGATTGGATGAGAGAGTGAGGGGAAAGGAAATGTCAAAAAATAACTCCCAGACGGGCATGGTGGTTCACACCTGTAATCCTAGCACTTTGGGAGGCTGAGATGGGAAGACTCCCTGAGGTCAGGAGTTCAACACCCTCCTGAGCGAGAGCAAGACCCTGTCTCTACTAAAAATAGAAAAAAATATCCAAGTGTTGTGGCAGGCACCTGCAGTCCCAGCTACTTGGGAGGCTGAGGCAAGAGGATCACTTGAATCCAAGAGTTTGAGCTTGCTATTAGCTATGATGCAATGACACTTTACCCAGGGTGACAGAGTGAGACTCTGTCTCAATAAAACAAAACAACAACAACAAAAACCTCCCAGGTAGCAACTGTGCACCTGGATGGATAGGCAGTGCCATTTACGGTACCTAAGTTAAAGCCAAAGGCAAAGGAGCAGGATTTGGACAGGGATGCTAAGTGGGCAATTTCATTTTGGATAAATTGAGTTGACTGCAGAAGTGGATAAATCCAGCAGACAGCTGGATATATAAGCTTGGATCTCTAGACATACAGAGGAATATAGACTGTCTGTCTACCTATATATTTAGAATATAGGCAGTAATAAAACCATAAGGGAAGTGTTAATCAAGGTCAGAGATGGTGAAAAAAGAATATTCAACAAAATCACCAAGGATATAGAGCAACCAGGAGGTTTGAGCAGAATGAGGAAAGTAGAAAAGGAAGGAAGTTAAGACACAGAGAGGTTAGGTGACCTTGCACCAAAACACACAGTCCATAAGTGAAATTTGAGCCCAAGCACTCTGGCTCCATGGCCAGCATTTTTAAATCTCAGTAATTTAATTTAAGAGAAAAAGTGCTGGGCAGTGTCTGTGGCTCAGTGAGTAGGGCGTTGATCCCATATACCAAGGGTGGTGGGTTCGAACCCAGCCCTGGCCAAACTGCAACAACAAAAAGAGAGAGAGAAAGAGAGAGAGCTTTCAGATGGTCAAAGGATTGTGAAGAGAATAGGCTGAGGTAATAGGGTGACTGTAAAGAACATCAGTAGTGGCTTGGCGCCTGTGGCTCAAGAGGCTAAGGTGCCAGCCACATACACCTGAGCTGGCGGGTTCGAATCCAGCCCAGGCCTGCCAAACAATGATGGCTGCAAGAAAAAAATAGCCAGGTGTTGTGGCAGGCACCTGTAATCCCAGCTACTTGGGAGGCGGAGGCAAGAGACTCCCTTAAGCCCAGGAGTTGGAGGTTGCTGTGAGCTGTGATGCCATAGTACTCTACCCAGGGCAACAGCTTGAGGCTCTGTCTCAAAAAAAAAAAAAAGAACACCAGTAGTAGTCTTGCTTTAATTACCACATTAGCCCATAGGCCTTTAAAATAGTGTAGTGTCCCTATTTCTCTTATTCCCTACTGGGCATTCACATTCATATTAGACTGAATCCACAGCTTGTCCTCTTAACCACCATGTTTAAACTCTATTATAATATCTGTTTTAAGCACTAATGATTCCCAAACCATATTGACTCAGAAAACTGAGTATAGTCAGTCTTTTAGAAATGAAGCAAATGTATAGCCAATGGTTTTACTTGAAGGACTTATGCTCATCATAGTTGTTGTCAAACTCACCCATTAAAAATGCAGAAGATGTGTCCATTGAAAATATATGTACCAAAGAAAAATGAAAACAACATTTAAAATAGATATAGTTTAAATCTTTAAGTCAAATTAAGAACAGAATTTAATTCAAATACATATAGACCCTATGATACTATAGCTCATTATTACATAAATTGGTGTCTAGATTACAGAATCAAGTAACATTACTGGAACACAATAACCCACCAATAAACAAAATATGGCTGCCTATGAATGGTTACATGTCAGTAAATAACAACTAGTTCTCAAGAAAACAGAGGCCTAATTTGTAGTGTTTGCTCATTTTTGCAGTGTAAATACTCCCATCATGGCCAATTTTAAGCTACCAAGGAGACATCAATCAGCTAGCAAAATTCCTGAAAATTTAATAATTGGCTCTTGTCAGATGTTATGAGCTAGCTTTAGCACATCACTTAAATATGAGGCAAACTAACCTCAAGGGATTTCAAAGGACTTCTACCTTACACATTATAACACTCTATGTGTGTGTGTGTATACATATGTATATATATATACACATATACATATGTATACACATATAAACGTGTATGTATATATATACACACATATATGTGTGGGTTTCTTTGCAAAATTTATATATTAATAGGTAATTATCTTCATGATACAAATTCAAAAGTTACAAAAGTTACAAAATGATATACAGTGAAGATTCTCTGACCCATCTCTTTGCATGAACCACCATGTTCTTTTTGGAACCAACTCATTTTAACTCATGTCTTATATTTCTTTCCAGAAGTATCCTTTAAGAAATTATAAATGCTAATATATTCTTGGCTCGGCGCCTATAGCTCAACCGGCTAAGGCGCCAGCCATGTACACCTAAGGTGGCGGGTTCGAATCCCCAGCCCGGACCCGCCAAACAACAATGACGGCTGCAACCAAAAAATAGCCGGGGTGTTGTGGCGGGCGCCTGTGGTCCCAGCTACTTGAGAGGCAGAGGCAGGAGACTCGCTTGAGCCCAGGAGTTGGAGGTTGCTGTGAGCTGTAATGCCACGGCACTCTACCCAGGGGGACAGCTTGAGGCTCTGTCTCAAAAAAAAAATGCTAATATATTCTTTCTTCTGTTTTAGAAAACAAAAATGATAGAAGACCATACTTGGTACCACACTTTGCTCGTTTGTCATTTAACAATACATTTTGGAGATTGTTTCATTTCAATACATAAAAACAAGCCTTTTAACATCATTTAGTAATTACTATGTTCCAATGAATATGCTTGTTCATATATTAGTTCACAATTGTGAATGTGTATGTTGGACAAATTCCTAGGAATGAAATTGCTGGTCAAAGGCTGCTTCAGGAAGAGGCAGCAGATATACTTGGTGGTTGAGGAATGGAAAAATTAAAGATTCTAATTTTGTTTTCAGTTGTTACCAACATAATCATGTAACAATACCATATTACCTGAAAACCAAGCTTTGCCTGCTGAAACTTTCACATCTGGACTATTTGGGATGGATGGAATCAATGCATGCTGGAGACTTAAAAGATTACAAGAAAGATGAGGCATTCTGGAGAATAAACCAAATCATATATAGCCTACACAGCTGAGCCTATATTTCTTTGATTCATCTATCTAACTATATACTAGCCATATTTCTATCTATTATAGAGGAATTTAAGAAATAGCAGTGGACTTATGGCATAAGACAGAGTGATAATATGAATTATACTATCAATTATAACATAATTGCAATCAACATCAACTAAAAAGTGTAATGATTGCATAACATATGAACTTTGCAGAAATTTTAGACAATACATAAATGTCCAAAAACTACACAACACTCTATGTTATAATCAACCATTATTGTTCTGCTCAGAAATAGCTAATGTGAACATTTTGTGGCAATATACTACAAATTTCATATAATTCACTTTTTTTGTATATGCATTATATAGAGGAGTACATACATATATGTCTTGGAATGTTACTGTACACACTTTATCATGAATGAACAGTTTGCCATGCCATTAAGTATTCTTCTACAATAATGGTTATTCTCACTAGAGAAGCCCCTGGGGGAGAGAATAAAGTTCTTGAAAAGGGGGGGGGATACTTCCATTTCAATCTCTGACTTTGAAACTCATTTGATTTAATAAAAGATGTTCCTCTGGGAAGCATATCACCCTTGTGAAGAGTATGGAAGAGATTGAAAATTCTCTTCTATATCATCATTTAAAATAGGTGAAAAATATTTTTCCATATTCATAGCCCATAATTTATTTAGTCAATCATTAAAAATTTAGTATAAGGGAAATTACTTAGAGGGAAAGAAAATTAACCTATATTAAGACATTGATTAATTTACCTGTCAGGAGGTAAAATATCATTTTTCTCTTCCAAAGATACTAAATGCTGTTTTAGTGCTTCAAGTAAACTGTGGGGTGCCTAAAAAGAAGTTATGAAAGACTTATCACCTGATAATTTTAGCATATTCATACTCTCCAATATCACAGTCAGCATCCTATAATCATGGATTCTGAATCTGTAGATTTAATCAACCACGGATTGAAAATGTTCTGAAAAAAATGGATGGTTATATCTATATTTAACATGTACATGCAGCCTTTTTTTCTTGTCATTATTTCCTAAGCAATACAGTATAACAACTATTTATATAGTATTTACATTGTATTAGGTATGATAGTAATCTACAGATGATTTAAAGTACAAGAAACGGTTTGTGTAGGTTATATGCAAATACAGCACCATTTTATATCAGGGAATTAGATATCCATGGATTTTGGTATCTATGGAGAGTCTAGGAATAATCCCCCACAGACATGAAGAGACAACTGTACAAAATAGTTCAGACAAAATTAAAACACCTGGGTTCGGCGCCTGTGGCTCAAGTGGCTAAGGTGCCAGCCACATACACCTTAGGTGGCGGGTTCGAATCCAGCCCAGGTCCACCAAACAACAATCATGGCTGCAACCAAAAAAAAAAAAAAAAAGCCAGGCGTTGTGGCGGGCGCCTGTGGTCCCAGCTACTTGGGAGGTGGAGGCAGGAGACTTGCTTTAGCCCACAAGTTGGAAGTTGCTGTGAGCTGTTATGCCACAGCACTCTACCCAGGGAGATAGCTTGTGGCTCTGTCTCAAAAAAAAAAAAAAATTAAAGCACCTGTACAGCAAATGAATGAAAGCTAAAATTGATACATGTAAATTCATTAATCTTGATATCAAATCAGATTTTTCAAACTATGCTTTGAGATCCCTTCTAAAAACAAGTGCATTTCTTAAAATGACAAAAGGACTGATAAAATATCTATCCCCTGAGGAGAAGACATTGGGCTTCACTATCTATGTGTCCTTCATGCATGACCAGATCACAAGATAAATTTAAGTATTAAGCCTAATGTAGAGCGGGGAGTAAGGGGAGAGAAGGAAACAGAGAATATGTACATATATGGCAAGGGATGGAGTCTCAAATGATGATTAATATAAACATATAAGCATAAAGAAAAAAACTCACTTAAATACATAAGAGAAATAAACTGACCTGAGTAAGATATGGGATGTCACTCTGGTCAATTCCAACTTGCTGAATTCAAAAAAGAGAGGTGGGGGACACATGTTACAGCAGGGAGTGGAAACAACAACAACAACAAATGTAACTGAAAGATCACTGTGTACATGAAAGAGAAAATACCCTAAGAACATGATGTCTTCCTTGGCTTCCTCCTCTAATGTATGCCTTGTACACTTAACCACATACATATATTTATCATAAGGAAAGACTCTAAAAGGAAAGACTTTCTAGATAATGAATCTTTGCTGTTTTGAGAAGAGTTAGGCTGCATTTTGGTTATGTGTATTCAAATTTTTCAAGTACTCACCATTATTCATGTTGTTGCTCCCCTCTGGGTAAATACATCTTTATTGTCTTTTTGTTTTCGGAAGTTTGACTATTATGTGCCTAAGTGTGTTTCTCTTTGTATTTATGTTGATTGGTTCTGAGCTCAAGGAGAACATGGGGCTCACTTCATGTGTTCCCTTCTCTGACAGTTCTATCATCTCCCTAAAAGGACATGTCACATGTATGGTCCAGTTTTACAGTTGCTTCTAGTGGGGAGGGTAAGCTTGGTTTTTCTCATGGCTATAAAAAGAAGTCCTTTAAGATTGCTTTTCCCAGGGGCTGTGGTGGGCCGGGGCTTGGGGATGGGGGGTGGGCTCTGACCTTGGGGCTCTCCCCACCCCACCCCCACACCCCGTGCCTTCCAGCTGCTGGGCAGGCTCCATCCCCCGCCGTGCTCACAGAGCTGGAGCCCAGTGCGAGTGGTTCTCCCCACTGTTCTGGGCTTCATGGCCTGCTGCATTCTCTGGGGCACCCCGCTTCGCCTTCGCTGTACACATGTCCCCCACTGGCCTTCCCCCTCGCCCTTTGCCTGGGTTCTTCGGCCACCCAACCTCGGTACCTCCCGCTCCTCCTGTCCCCTTATGTCAGTTTTGTTCTTTTCCTTGGCCTCCTATTGTCGGTTTCTCTTGTGTCGGTTTCTCTTGATTTCTATGACCCTCACCATTAGCCCTTATCTATTCAATCCTGACTTTTCAGTCATTGTCTGACTCAACCTGTCCCTGCTCTTTCTGTCACTATTGATGTGATAGATGTGATATGGTGAACTGGTTTACTTAAAGAGAAGTAAAGTTCCCTATGATACCTACCCTATTTAAGATAGAACCTCAGCCTTTTCCTTATTCCATTGTTGCCTTGGACTAAGATGAGTGAAAGAAGATTCCTCAGTAGCAGTTTTTATCCATTTTGCTTGCATTTGTTGGCTTGGACAAGTTTAGGAGCTCAAGCTAGGTACAATGGTGTGTATTCCTTGTATTGTCATTCCAGTTCTACAAAAAATTCCTGGAGCCATACATATACCCTTTGATTTCTCCTTTTGTTAGTCATATATGGCCTATAAAAACTGTACAAGAACCAAACGATAAAAATAAAGGCAAAGTAGACTGTAAGGGTGGAGAGATAAATGGATTACCAACAAGAGGATCAACAGAAATCTCTGATAAAAAAGACAGACTAAAGTGATTTTCCCAAAGGATCTCATTTTTAAAATGGACCTTCTTTGTAATTGTAAAGCACCTTTTTGGTAATTGTCTCTGACCATTTTCACTGAGACCAGAGTTCTACATAGATAGATTTGGTATTTACCTGATACAAATCAGGGAAATAACATGGTATCAATATTTGAAATGTAGTAAGTTATATTTAATGACCTCATTCCTGAGTTCCTTTTTCGATATGTAGCATTCATTTATTTCTATTATTGCTGTTTTAATAATATGAATAAATAGAAGATCTGTGCCAGTAAAAAAAAAAAAATTGCTTTTCACACCTCTTGGGGGCAGTTCATAATTATAGGCCCCACTTTACCTAACAAATGCAAACAGTATAACCTAATTCTTTGTACCCTCAATTAATCCCAAACAATAAAAAAAAAAGATCGCTTTTCAGCACAAGTACATTGTATAGTACATTTGATGTACTTACTTTCAGTTTTTAGTTTTACCATGTATGAAGTACTTAAAACTACTATCAATTTCTGTATGTTTGTGTGGTGATGGTGGTTAGAGGGGGAATAAATATAGTTACACCTAAACTAATGGAAAAAAAGCAGAAAAGCCTTTGGCAGAAATGGATTTCTATACCTCTGCAACTTTCAGAAACTGTGCCAATTTGCTTGTTATTCCAAGGAACTTGGTGTAAAGATCCAAACTTTCCTTGCATTGGTTCTTCCTCATGTCAAAATATTTGCCTAAAAATAGAAAAAAATAACCATGAAGGAGGTAATAACTTAGTCATTCTGAAGTTTCACTTCATTCTGATTATCACATTTGAATCTGATAATAGATATGATTTTAACCTGTTCCAAGTTATTATAGTTTTAATAAAATTATTTTATTTTTAATAATAAGAAATAGTACTGCTGGCTCGGCGCCTATAGCGCAACTGGCTAAGGCGCCAGCCACATATACCTAAGGTGGCGGGTTCGAATCCCCAGCTGGGACCCGCCAAACAACAATGACGGCTGCAACCAAAAAATAGCTGGGCATTGTGATGGGCGCCTGTCCCAGCTACTTGGGAGGCAGAGGCAAGAGACTCGCTTGAGCCCAGGAGTTGGAGGTTGCTGTGAGCTGTAATGCCATGGCACTCTACCCAGGGCGTCAGCTTGAGGCTCTGTCTCCAAAAAAAAAAAAAAAAAGAAAGAAATAGTACTGCTCAATCCCTATAATCAACAAATTTTTCTAGTGTAACTACTGTTTACCAAACAATGCTGCTGGGAATGTAAATAGAATTTAATAATATACATGATAGTCTAGATTTTAATTTCTACAACATCTAGTCTATATACAGTCTTTTTGAAGGAAGTGGCTATATTATTACCTTCTGGTAACACTATACGTGTACTAGGGATTTCTTCAGTATAAAGAAAATCTCAGCCAGGCGTAGTGGCCCATGCTATAACCCTAGCACTCTAGGAGGCCAAGGCAGGTGGATTGCCTGAGCTCAGGAGTTCAAGACCAGCCTGAGCAAGAGTGAGACCCCCATCTATAAAAAAATTAGCCATGCGATGCGACAGATGCCTATAGTTCTAGCTACTTGGGAGGCTGAGGCAAGAAGATTGCTTGAGCCCAAGAGTTTGAGGTTACTATGAGCTGTGATACCATGGCACTCAACCCCAGGGTGACTGTGTGAAACTCTGATTCAAACAAAAATAAAGAAAGACAGAAAGAAAGAAAATCTCAAATTCTCAATAATACAGTTTAAAAAAACTTTACAATGAAATGATTATTCCTTAGGGCTAAATGATGACAGTAATTTCCTGAATAGCCTAAAAGATACATGTATATAATTAACAATTACTTATCTTATAGGCTTTCTTTCTTGGGAAAGCCAGAACTCTTGCTATTTGGCCTTGCCAGAAATGGGGCTTAATGTATAATGTTTAAGGCTTGGCGCCTGTGGCTCGGGCGGCTAGGGCGCCAGCCATATACACCTAAGGTGGCAGGTTCAAATCCAGCCCGGGCCCGCCAAACAACAATGATGGCTGCAACCAAAAAAAAAAAAATAGCTGGGTGTTGTGGTGGGCACCTGTGGTCCCAGCTACTTGGGAGGTGGAGGCAGGAGACTCACTTGAGCTCAGGAGTTGGAGGTTGCTGTAAGCTGTGATG
>CAUYTI010090097.1:0-49850 GCA_963575145.1 Galago senegalensis | reverse complement strand
CATTTTAAAGCAATAACTGAGCAAATGACATGAAGGCTGTGTTGACCAGTTTGATGGAAGTATTTCAGAATGCATGTGAAAACCCCACACTGTACCCCAGAAGAGTATCAATGTACATAGTTAACATTCAATAAAAAAAAACATAATAAAATGATATCAAAGGATATTATTATATTCACCTAAATGTTTCCTCATGCACACACTGCTCAGAAAATAATGGGTTTTTTTAATCTCGTCTTTCTTCTTTGAAACTCCAATTTTCACCATATACAATCTCTCATAATCCTTATTAACCTGCAATTTTATTTATTTTTTCCATCATGAGTATATTCCCTTATTTCATTTGGAGGTTTATTTAGTTTTTCAGCCACAATAGAATTTTTTTTTCTCTTCAATTGATCTTCACCAATACCTTCTTGTATCTCCTTTTCTTCTTACAATCATTTTAAAGATTTAAATTCACCTCCACTTCTTTCTTAAACCTCCTTTATAAAGAAACTGTGTTGTTCATCTCCTCTTTCAAGCTCCCAAAGCCCTTTCAGAGACATTTGACCTTTCTTTTCCTACCTGTGCCCACTAGTGTGAGTCCCCATCACACCTGAATATATCAGGTTACTGGAAGAGTCTTGGGCAAGACCCCTTCATCCTTCATCCAGGAATAGGCCTGTACTGTTCTTCTGTTCCTATACTGTCTTCTCCGGACCCCAAACCTCAGACAACTTTCCAGATCTCTGTTCTTGTCCGAGATGGGAGTGAAGGGGTGTCAAAGCAATTGGCAGAGCTCCATGTTCCCAGAATGCTTGCCCCCTTCCTCTTTGTGTCTAAACTAGCCTCTCATCCTTTCCTGCCTTCAGTACTGAAATGTCTTCCTGATCACCCTCCTTGCCACCCACCTTCTCCCAGTTAAACTCATCTTCCAGATTGATCTCTTTATCATGAACAACTGGCTGTATAACTTCCCCTTTTGAAACCATCACAGTCTTAAGATAAAGTTCAGGCTCTTTACAAACTCTCCCTTAATTTCCCCCTCATCCATATCTTTAGTCTCATCTTTCAATACTGCCTTGCACTTAAATTCCTAGTTCTAGAATATTAAGATTAAATTGTAATTTTCTCGTATATTATGCTGCTCACACCCCTCTAGTTTTTTTCATGCTGCTAATCAGTTGACAAACATTTACTGAGCACCAACCAGGAGTCTGGGACTCTGTGTAGACATAGGAGATAGAAGGCTGAATAAGATACATAGTTTTCCCTTCACAAAGCTTGCACTCTGAGGGAAATGTTACCGTAACATTGAAAGAACCGAATCTAATAAATTCAGAGAGAAGAGAAGCATAGTATTTCCTCCTTGCAATGAGACTTCAAAAACCATTCAGTAAACTGCGTTATTGTGCAGAAGATATCAGCATACCATTGCTATTACCATCACCATAGCAACTGGACAAAGCCATCAGGTAAACTAAAGAAAATAATATGAAGTATATTTTTTAAAGACATCAATGAGAGGGTGGTGCCTGTGGCCCAAAGGAGTAGGGTGCCGGCCCCATATACGGGAGGTGGTGGGTTCAAGCCCAGCCCTGGCCAAAATAATAATAATGATAAAGACATCAATGAGCTGGTGATACATAAAAAGTCTAAAGGGACTAAATTTCACATGAAAAATATCTTCTAGGTTGTTTTCTAAAAACCTCTCTTTTCTCTGGGAGCATTTGTCAAGCATAAACACAGGTAGGTGTGGTGTTGAGCTTGCTATAGGCACTGAGATATTATTGGAAAAGACACAACAGATTGGGTGGTGCCTATGGCTCAAAGGAGTAAGACACCAGCCCCATATGCCGGAGTTTTTGGCTGGGTGGGTCCATACCCAGCCCTGGCCAAAACTGCAAAAGAAAGAGACACAACAGATTAAAACCTGGCGAAATTACAAATGCCTAACTGGTTTTCTCCAACTGCTGGTTTTCTTTCCCCACAAATTTTTTGCTGAGCACCAGGCAACTAAGAAACTGGGGAGCTGGGCTGGGAAGGTAGAGAGAGATCTCCCAGTGTGGGTGAGAGAATCTTCCTGGAGAAAGAAAGTGATCTCAAAGAACCACAAAGCCAGTATCTCCTTCAAGATATTTGCAATAAGAATTGTGCTGAAACAAATTCAATCTGTCATCTAGCTCAGTTACTGACTGATTGAAGCCCTCCCCTTAGCTGTAATACAATAATGTCTACTTTAGCTCTTTTATATACCATGTCTGACACATGGTTTTTAAAAAGACATGACGTGATGCACATAGGAAGCTGAAACGTGTGGTTCATGATGAAGAAGAGCGAAAGTCATCCGATAGAAGCAGATCCACAGAAAAACCAAGTGTTAGAGACAGCACAGAATGATTTCAAAATAGCAATCCAAAGTAGAGTAAAAACATAGAGAAAATGGTAAAGCGACATGGATGAGAAGACAGTGAATTTCAACAGAGGAATGGTAAGTTTTAAAAAATAATCATATAGCTAATCTAGAACATAAAAATAAAATATCACTGATTAAAACTAATTACATGGACATAATAAAAAACTGGAGGAGGGAGGGAAGGAAGGAAGGAAAGGAGGGAGGGAGGGAGAGGAAAAGAGAGAGAACAATGAGGGAGAAAAGAAGGAAGGAAGGAGCAACAGGGGAGGGAGGAGGAAGTAATGAGGGGTGGAGGGAAGGAAGAGGGAGCAATCAAGTGGGAAGAGGGAAGGAGGGACAGTGAGGGAGGGAGGAGGGAGTAGTGAGGGACGGAGGGAGGGTGGGAGGAAAGAGGGAAGGAGGGAGGGAAGAAGGGAGGGCATAAGGGAAGGAAAGAGGAAAAGAAAAGAAAAAAGTAAGAAAAAAATCAGTGAATTCAAAAGAAATCAGTAGAAAACTTCCAGAGGGAAGATACGGAGGAGAAATAATTAAATAGAACAGAACATGAGAAATGTGTGTGGCATTATCAAATGGTCTAACATATGTGTTATTGAAGTTCCAGAGGAGGGAAAGAATGAGGAAGAAGCAACATTTGAGGAGATTATGGTGAGAACTTTCCAAACTAACAAAAGACACCTATGGATTCCAAATGCCAAGAATCCCAAACAGGGTAGGTACAACGAAATCCACAGCTAGGCATACCATCATCAAACTGTTAAAAGCCAAAAACCTTTGCAACCACTAAATAATCCATTTTTTTCCCTCTTTGGTGAAATCTTGGGTAGTTCTCATAATTTCTTTGTTCCCACTTAAATACTAAAGTCCTCTGGTCACTTTTAGTCCTGAAAACATACTCAGTTCAATAATTAGAAGAAGAAATCCAATTAATAATAAAAACTTTTATTCTATTTGAAGTTATCTTCTTCCTTCCCACAGTTTGGAAAATCTGCCATGGTGAGAGGAGTCAGTGGGTGGGGTGGGGTAAAGAGTCTTAAAAATACTTCATCAGTGTTATAAAATAAAGCAGATCGTCCTTGTTCAACTGGTAAAGTTAAAACCGAGGCCAGTGTTCTGTGAGCTTAGTAAAATATTCAGAGCTAATTCTTCCTTTCATGGGTAATTTCACATCTCCCTCCTTTGCTGACTGCTTACAATTCTCCCTTCAATTTCTGTGACTAACAATATATGCCATCCTCTGTCTTCTGGACAAAGCCTACTTTTGGCTGGAAACCTTCTCGGACGGGGTTGCTTTAAAAATTACCCTCGGACTGTCTCTTCCCTGGTTGCCCACATCACGTTCCTGGTACACACTCTGCCCTGTTGTCAGTAAAAACACAGTTTGTTTGCACAATGTGTGGCTTCATCTTAGCTCTGCCACCAGACAGGCAGCTTCGGCCACAACCATTTACTTTTAGTCTCCTTAAACAAGGGACAAATCCCAGTCTGTCACCTGAAACTTCCCAACAATGTCAACCTATCCACCTGGTTACCCTTTCCCATAGCTTCTCTAAACAAACTCTTTTTAAAAAAATAACTATATCTCAATTACTGCAACTTCAATCCTTTGCATCTTTAACCTGGTTTCCAGCGTCCTTGTCTGCAAGTATCTTTCTTTGAAATATGAGAGTTTTTGCCACCTAGTATTTACTTCCCACTTTAACACACTGTGACATGAGCAAACAGCCGCTTACCACATAATGTAGTTAGTAAAATGCGTCTTGGAAGCACATAAGAGAAGTTCTCAACCTACCAAGTCTGACAGTGAAATCCATGAACTCGTCCTGGGAAAAGTGCTGCAAACTTCATTGCTGAATATCACTGCCGTCCCTTTAGAGGTCCTGCCCTCGGGGAGCTAGGCCCTGACGCCAGCACCTGGTCCACCCTTCAAAGCACTTTTTCTAGGATAAGTTTGCAAACTTAATTGTCAGACCTCATACGAAGACAGCTGTGATGGCCATTCCAGAAAAAGAGTTCCAAAAAAGACTTTTTGGAAGAAGCCATATTTAAAGTGAGACTTGTGGGATGAGTAATAGTTATCCAAGCAAAGTGGGCGAACGCACATACAAAAGCCAAGAAACAAAACAGGATGTATTCAAGGAACTGAAAGAAGTTTAGTGTCGCCCACCTGATCAGCATGTGAGGAAGAATCAGGGCAGACGGAGTAGAAAATAAGCAGGGATTGACTCAGGAAGATTTGGTGGCTCAGGATGAAAACTTGAATCTTATTCTAAGAGCAATGAAGAGTCACTGAAAGTTGTTTTGTTGTTGTTGTTGTTGTTCTGTTTTGTCTTTTTCCTTAAGGAAACAGCATGTCTGCTTTCGAATTTAGAATGTGCTTTGGCCACAATGTGGAGAATGGGCTTGGGGGAGGGGGATAGACAGGGTCAGGCAGAGGGGCCTGGACTCAAAGGGCCAGTCACTTGACCACTGCCAGATCCAGGCAAGGACCAGCCCTAGCCGTGACAGGAGTGGTACCTGGGAAGTGGAATCCAAGGACTTGGTGCTGACAGGCTGTGGGAAGGTAAGGAGAGGAGACTGTCAGTGAAATGAGAAACCCAGGAGGAAGATGGGGCTGAACAAGCCCTACTGCACACTGTCCAGCCTGAGGGCCCTGTGAGGTCTCTCCTTCTTCACCATTTATTTGGTTGACTCCATTCCGCCTTCAGATCCTGGCCCAGGTGATACCTCCTTCTGGCTTTTCCCAAACCCCTGTCCCCACTGACCTTTATCCTCCCACTTCCTTCATCACAGTGACTCTAACCATCTACGTGAGCGTCTTCTCCAGTGAGCAGTGAGAGCCTGGAAGACACAGAATCTGCACTATTCCACATTGATGTTTTCATCACCTAGCAAAATTCCCAGCACATAGTAGGCAATTTATTAGTGTTGTTGAATAAAGTGGATCCTCCTGAATCTTAAAATATTGAAGTAGCAATGCAGACGCAAAAATGTGTTACATAAGATGCTTCTGAGCAAACACATTTCAGAAATAACAGTGTGCTCCAAGAGGAACTCTACCTATCAAGTTCAAATATTTTCACTGGGTTGTTTGTACCCTCAAATTAGCCAGAAATTTAAGAGAGAAAAGAAAAGGAAAGAAGGAAGAAAAAGAAAGGAGGGAGGGAGGGAAGGAAGGAAGGAAGGAAGGAAGGAAGGAAGGAAGGAAGGAAGGGAGGGAGGGAGGGAGGGAGGGAGGGAGGGAAGGAAGGGAGGGCGGGAGAGAGGCAAGAGAAAACCGGAGTGGCAGACTTCATTATCAACAGCAACAAACATGCACCACATATTCCCCTACAAACAAGGCATCGTTCGCCTTCTAGGAAAGGCAAAAGAAAAAGACTAAAAACGGACATATTCAAATGGGACTGTTGAAACAATTATGTATTGAATTCCTAAACAAATGTCTTATCGCTTCTTTCTGACTATTGATCTTATGGCTCTTTCTGTTGTACCGAGCTACCTCTTCTAAAATAGAATGCAGGTTTTACCAGAACTCCCCATGCAAAATAGAGGATAAAAATGAGTGATTGTTTTAAACATGAATATATTCACACTCTCTTACAGAATGAAAGCTGTAGAAAACTACCCTAAAACAAAACGGTGCAAGATGGGGGCTCTGAGGCAACACATCCTGTGATTCAATCCAGGCTCTGCCACTTACCGGCTGGGTGACCTATATTTCTGCACCTTAGGATTCATTCTTTGAAAAATAAAACAAACAGTGTTATAAACGATAAACTTAATTTTTTTAATCTGGAAAATTCACTCATGTTTCAACCGTGAAGTATTTTTGAGAAAACAGTTATGAGAACTATAAAAGATCATTCTTAGCAGTAAGTCGTCTGCTTGGTGTGTTAACGTGTCCAAACTGATTTTTTATTGTTATTAGCATACTTTAGAAAACCGCAGGACAAGTGGGCAGATGGCATAACCACATTTTCTTTTTGACATTTGCGTTTACATTTGACATTTGCTCCTTCTCTACACAATTTTAGTGGCTATAAAGACATTTGTGAGAATGTGGAATTCATTAATATTTTCAAAGAAAAATTAGCATTTCTAAGAGCCATGCGCTGAGTTACGCCAACCAGTCTGGACTGGGAGAGTTCACTGATAAAAGCTGATGTCTTTGAAGGTAAGCGTCTGTTGTTAGAATTATCAAGACTGACATGGACAGAAGCCTGGGTAGAGATGCTATCAAGTAGATTAATCATCAGGTGAGTAGTTAATATGGGTAGCGAAGGCCATTTCCCAATCTGACATATAAACTAGCGATCTTAACTGACTCTTTCAGGTGTCTTAAGTTGTGGTTCCCAAAATGCTTTGAAATGAGGAATATTCTATATCAGCCCATATTTATTGTTCATAATCTACCGTGTTTCCCCCAAAATAAGACACTGTCTTATATTTATTTTTTCTCAAGAAGACACACTAGGGCTTATTTTCAGGGGATGTCTTCCTCTCCCTGCCGAAATGCATGGTGTGCCTATGCAGCATATCTGCATCAATAGGTCTTATTATCAGGGTAGGGCTTATAGTCAACAAATGCATAGAAATCCTGCTAGGGCTTACTTTTGGGGGAAACACGGTATATCCAGTAGAACACTCTGTGATGATGAAAATGTTCTGTTCTGTACCTGTACTGGCCCATATGGCAGCCATTGGCCACACGTGGCTGTGGAGAACTTGAAATGTGGCTGTTGCAATGGAGGCTAGTGGTGGTCACACTGGAGGCACAGATCTATCATGTTGTTAAATATCTGAATTACATCTTTTTATTTGTATTTTGCCTTTAAAACATTATATGTTAAATAAACTGAGGCTTATAATGACCCAATGACTCTAGAGATAGTAGAGTTCTTGATAAAGCTGAGAGGAAGTTCAAGTTCATTCTTATCCCACAACCTCACACAGTGCCTGGCACAGAGTAGCTCTCAATGAATATTATACATTGATTTTTGGAATTCCTTGACTCTCTTGATTCGAAGGTAAACATTTAATTCACTCAATGCCATAGGCTCATTTTAAACATAGTACCGGTTTCTTATTTCATTTTCACTGTGCCAGGAGTCCAAAGATAATAAAAGTTCAAGAACTTCATGAACCAGCTCAGCACATGAACTCAGAGATTAGTCAACAACTTAAACAAACAAGGCTGGCCAGCTGGTCTCTGCTCTATTTTACCACAGTCTGGGGCAGGAAAAAGATATTTAGGAAAGGACTTGTGAGTGTTTCCCTGTCCTCATCGCCCACCCCCCACCTTTATTTCATCAGTTTAACCTGCACAACTTTTGACAGATTATCACCCTCAACTCCGTTCCAGGGAACCCAGGTGAGTTCACATCATGCAGGGCCTGTCCCTGAGCCCAAATCGTCCTGGCAGTCTAGCTAAGCCTCCCTGCCTCAGACCTGCAGCCACAGGGGCCAGCAAGATGCATAAAGCTGCATGGTTTCTCACTTTTTTGTTGTTTAATGTCCAAGGAGGGCAGTTTTGCAACACTAAGAAAAGCTTAGACAAATAAACATGATCAGAACACACTATAATTAATGGGCTCCACCACACAGTCAAAGCTGGCCAGCTTCACAGTTTCAGACTGTTTGCCTCGCCCCAGGACTTGGCTTTTTCTGCAACTTCTTCATTTAGGAGGATAGCAGGTCTGGCCCAGGCTGGAAAGGAGTAGGTGGCTTATTCAGTACCTGTTATAAGGATGAAGTCTTGCACACAACATTTGCTGGCCACTTTTCTCTACTGTTATTCTACTGGTAAAAAGAGTTGAGGACCCCAGACCTATAAATACTAAGGATTGGGAAATAGTCCTATGCCAGAGTTACTATTGTCAGAAATATATGGGTTTATTATGGACTGAATTATGCCCCCTCCAAACTCCTATGCTGGAGTCCTAATGTTCCCATACCTTAGGACATTAGACCTTATGATGTGACCATATTTGGACATAGAATCTTTGTAGATGTAGTTAAGTTAAAATGAGGTCATTAGGTTGTGCCCAAATCCTATGTGACTGTCCTCATACAAAGAGCACCTTTGGACACAGCCACACACGGAGGGAAGAGACCTGTTACAAGCCACGGAGACATGCCTGGAATTTATCCTGCTCTCGAGGCTCTAAGAATAAGCCAGTCCTGCCAACACCTTGATCTTGGACTTCTGGTCTCCAGGACTATGAGGAAATAAATGTCTGCTGTTTAAACTACCCTATCTGTAGTAGCTTGTTATAGATGCCCTAGCAAACTAATACTGGCTTCTTCTAGCTCCATCTCTGAAAAGCCACAGACTTCTAAGTAGGGATGAGATCACATTGCCTGGAATGTAGAACTGGAAGAAACACCATAGCACTCCTCTGTCCTGGGTTGGAACAATTTTCCCTCCCTGGACTCCTTTGTCCCAAATATAGCAAGAAGTTGTAGCAATTCACTTGAAACCTCTCTCCAATTTCTCCCTCCTTTCCTATAGCCCAGAATAAATTTGTCTTTAGAGTCCCAGGAAACATCTCCAGGATCCAGCCTGCCCCCTAGAGTAGCTCTGCTGGATTCCCTACGTTCAAGCCAATTTTCCAAGGTTGGCTCTAGGAAAACCCAGACTGCTATGGATGGATGCTTCCAGTCCTAGTAGGATTTTGTCAAGATTTCCAGGAATAAAATACATGCTCCATAAAATACTTTCTTCTACGTACTGCCCCAAATATTCACATTTATTAACAAAATGGATGGTATATATATTACCTTTCATTTTACTTGAAAGATGAGAAGTCTTAGTGCCATCCCAAGGATATAACTCTTTTTGCTACTCAGGATTGCCATATTATAACCACTACATTAGACAGTCCACCATATTTTGAGAACCCCAAAGGCTGCTAAGACCACCGAAGACTCATCTGCCCTGTCTTGATGTCTAGTTCTATATCCCTGAAAGAACTGAACCTCAGGGATTGACAGTTAGCACAAGGCAAGAAAACATTTAGCTAAGGCTGCTCCAGGCTTCGTTACCTAAAACTATCATTTAATCCATCAGCACAATTTATGCTCATGGTACCATACAATGTATAGGAGGCCATGGGAGAAGTAGATCGACTCCAGGACAAGTGAAAGCAACCGGAAAAGGTGGTGAAAATAGTGAACTTATTAAGAGAGAGCATTATTACAAATGCCCTGGGATGGGTATTTGAGCTGCTTCACTGGCGAGGCACTTATCAGAAAAATAAAACATGGCAAAGCAATACAGGGACCCATTTCTAGTAGCAGCACCAAACCATCCTTACTCAGTCACCATAATTGAACAGATATTTAGAACACAGGAGCTATTCAGTGGTCCAGAGTTACCATTCCTCAGAGTCATTAACCTTTCGGGGAGAAAAGTTGGCTTCCTTTCCCCATAATTCTCGGGAGGAAGTAACCACACATGTCACTTGAGGAGCTCAGTTCAAGTATAGTATTTAAAAACATTTTCTACCAATAAATTCTTCTTTATAGTTGACCCAGCTCCATCCTACTGTGATTTTCAAGTCTTCTTAAAAAACACAGGAAAACCTCCATCATTGACCACCTCCCTACATTGACCACCTCTTCAAGTTGACCTAATTTTCATAGACTAGACCTGCACCACATGTACGTGTCAGTATAATAGTCCTAGGTCCTTATACTGACTGTCTCTGTATGTTGACCAGTCTGGTTCCTTTGGGTGGTCAGCTTACAAAGGTTCTACTGTAATTTTAATTTAATATGAAGATACATTTAACATGAATTTAATATATAATTTTAATTTAATATAAAATCTATGTCTCTAAATGAAATAACATAAAAATATTAAGAAGAAAGTAATAATCATGCTCAATCACTGACCAGTAAAAAAAATCCATGTCAATAATGTAGCATACAAATACCTATGCATATTTATATAAATGCATGCAGACATATGTCTTGTTTTTTCATGCTGTTGTTAGAAGTGTTTCTCAATAATTTAGGTCGAGATCATCAATAAGTATCTTTTATAAATAAAACCTTTATAAGTAAAGATGACTCTATTTTTTTAGCCATTGTGTTTAACAACCACAGGTCTTTGGTGACTCTATGAATAAATCACTAAGCTTTTGATTCCAAATCACAAATTATTTGAACATCAGACAGCCTCATTTTATCTATGAAACCCAGCCAATCTCTGACACTCCAGGAGTCAGGGTCAAAGGTAGAAAGATTTCGGGTTCCACAGATGGGGCAAGTGTTAAACACCACTTTTTTCCAACATAGAAATGCAGTGGTTTGTCCTTTAGAGACCGAAAGAATCCATGGTATCAGAAGAGCGACAACAGAATATCCTGCTTTCCACTTTAATAGCTGCACCCCATAATTTATGTACATTGCCTATTGTTGAACATTAAAGTTGTTAACAACTTCTGGCTCACAGCGATCATGATGCAATGAATTTTACAGGGTAAATAAATCTTTTGCCGATTTCTATATTTTATCCTTAGGTTATCTTCCTAAAAGAATTACTAGTGGGTCGATACAGAAAGGGTTAATAGGGGGACCACACCTATGAAGTATATTGCAAGTACAAGTTGGATCTATCAGGTATAGAACACAAATGCCTTAATCCTGTAATTGGGTAAATGAGGTGAAGGCTGTGTTGTTTGGTAGGATGTAAGCACTCCAACTTGTACAAATAATCAACACATGGAATCCCATAATGGCTTAAATGTATTTATGATCTATGTACAAATGACTTAATAAAAAAAATAGAATTACTAGATTAAAAGGTAAAATTTTAAACCTCTTGATTCAGATGTTAAGCTTTAATTTATATTCTTGTCAGCAACACTCTTCCAAAGAGCATACCTTTCATAATCTTAAAGTGTGCCCTTCAACTTCCTTCTCATCAGATCCACTAACTTCAGTTCCTTTAAACTTGAAGCTTGGAGATAAGATTCCAAGATCGAAAGGAGTTACAGGCACTCTCAGTTGGAGAAACCTCCCTGCTACAAGACCCTTCAAATAGTATGGAAGAGCCTTTGAAGTTCATTTTTCCAGAAAAACCACACATAGCCTGCACATGCTGCTCTCACGTGTATATTCCTCCCAGATCCTGAAGGGCTGCTATCACTGCTTGCACCCTAGAAAAGGGAAAACAGATGCACGTTTTCTGTATTGATTAAACTAGCAGGATTGCTCCGACAAACACCAGTGTACATGCAAAGACAATGGGCCTTAACGTATTTTAAATCAAGACCGTCTCAGCTGATACGCATCTAGTCTATTTATTTATATATTCAACAAATACGCACTAAGAGTATGATAGTGCCAGGCACACAATGGCAAACAGCATAGACACAGCCTCCACCCACGTGGAATTCAGTTTCTGTGGGTGAGTTATGTGTAAGAGGTGCCATGATGCAGGCTGGGGGAAGCCTTCCTGCCCAGCTGCAAAAGCCTGTGGACAGCACAATGCAATCTGACCTTTCCATCATCGTCCCAACCAGCCCCACACCCGAGCCCTCCCACGCCGTCAGAAGAGAAGTCATTGTGAGTTTATCCTACTTCTCTGCCCTGCACATGCTGCAGGGAAGAGTGGACACGGAGAACAAAACAAAGAAGCAAAGCTCTGGATTTAATTGAGACACCAAATCTGGACGCCAGCCCTCCCAAGCACCTTTTTGGCCCTGTATTCGATGCTTCCATGAAGGTAAATGGTAAACAGGAAAACTCACCACCACCTTCACTGTGATCTACTATCTTCAAGGCCAGACTGGCACATTTCCTGTGCAAATAAAACCTCCTTGCTGTGGTGTGTCTAGGGCAGGTTTTATTTACGGAGCTGCTGACCAAATCCTGGGGCTCTGATGAGGGTCCAGACCTTCGTGGAGCTCTCAGCAGGACCCTGGGTCTTCCTGAGCACGTCTGTTCACCGTACTGGTCTGTCCAGGGGTGTTTGCCATCTGTTTCTTTGCTTGTCTGTTTGTCTATTTGTTTGCCCTCTCTCCGAATCTTTAGCAATTCAACAATAAACACCAGAAACCTAACTCTACTCAAAACATTCACAAACGCGCTGCAACCATGTTTAATGGCATTGAAGCTAAGGAAGTGGGGCTGGGGGAAACAGGGTGTTGGTGGGTGTTCCCAGTTCCTATGGCCACAGCCTTAGCCACAGCCTTAAAACACACAGTATCGGGTTCTCAGCTAGCCCCCTTGGCAGGGAGAGCTGGGAGTTTCTGACCTCCTTTGGGGTTAAGGCTGCTGGCCTCAGTCTGTGCGTAAGCGAGTGGTCAGAGTCCTTAATTGCAAAGGGGAAGTGGTCAGAAAACACACTCTGTCCTGGCAAGATTGATAACTTGTAAGACGCTTGGAAGGACGCCAGGAAGGAACGATGAGGTTGTATGGGAGACTAAATATACAGACATCACTTGCGTGTTTGCTTATAATTTCCAACATGCTCTGAACAGAAAAAATTTTAAAAGACGAGCAGATGGAAAGGAGTTTAAGATGGAGTCCATAACAAAGCTAGTCATATTCTCTGCCGTTTCCTCTCCGTGGTGAAGAGAACATTTTGAAATAGTAACAGTTAACATGAAATCCAAAATTATTATGTCCTGGGTACTAGTCAACATGCTTTAGAAGTATTGACTCAATGTATCATGACAGTTTTGTAAAATAGCCCTTTGTTTAAAATAAATAAATGGCCCGTTTCCCAGATAATGAAACTGAGGTCCAAAGAGTTAAGTCATATACAGGATCCTTAAGATCCAGTAAGTACCATCGCCAAGATATTCCCCCAAGCAAATAGCTTTAAGGCTGAATGGCAGGAGGGCTGAATAATTTCCATCAAGTTCAAAATGAACTTATCCCATGGGAAAGGGACATAAATATTGGATCATGCTGCCCATGAAGATGTTATCAAGATCGAGTCACAAGGATAAGAGGGATTTTTAAATTGCATGGTCAGGCTCAGCAAGGTCTCTACTCCAGAAAGCATGATTTGGGGGCTTTCACATTTCCTAAGGAGACAGCAATCTAGACAAATGCACTAAGCTTTGACTGCACAGAGCTTCCAATTTGATATCAAATGTTGCTTCTCTTTGGGGCCCCTGTGCTATCAGAGCTGTTATTTCTTCTTCTGACCTAATGTTAAGGATTTTTAGCCAGGGTATGCTATAATAGCACTACTGGAGTTTGAAGTGGTTAAGCCTAGAAACAAAAATAAAAACTTTTAAGCTGGTAGACAATGAACTTGAGACCACAAAGCACTTGGTGATCATTCGTCCACACTGTGTCTTCCAGGAAAAACATGAGACAGAGTTGTTCTGCCTTTATGACCTGGCTTGAAAACGAAGGGCAGGGCTCCCAGTCTTCGCTTTTTGTCTCTGAAGGCTAGTGAATTTTCTGCAGCCTGCTTGGAAGCCTTCACCACAGTGACCTGGAGACTGCATTGAGTCCAACAGGACCTTATTGGGCATCCAATGTATAAGAAAATCACATTGAATGCTGTAGAGGACACAAAACCGGAAAGACAGAGGTCCTGCCTTCTGAGAGCTCATGAGTATAACACAGTTATAACATTGGAAGGCAGGCAGAGAAACAAGACCTGAGACTTTGAGTTAGAGGAGAAAGAACTCAGCTGAACAGATAGAAAAAGGTCTTGGGGAATGTGAGGTTTGAACTAGCTTTGCAAAAGAGTAGGATGTTAATAGGTGAATAAGAGAAAAGAAGGTGGCTCGGCGCCTGTGGCTCAAGCAGCTAAGGTGCCAGCCACATACACCTAAGGTGGCGGGTTTGAATCCAGCCCGGACCTGCCAAACAACAATAATGGCTGCAACCAAAAAATAGCCAGGTGTTATGCCAGGCGCCTGTGGTCCCAGCTACTTGGGAGGCTGAGGCAGGAGACTCGCTTGAGCCCAGGAGTTGGAGGTTGCTGTGAGCAGTGAAGCCATGGCACTCTACCCAGGGGGAAAGCTTGAGGCTCTGTCTCAAAAAAAAAAAAAAAAAGAGAAAAGAAGGTAAAGTCAAGGAACCATCTGGAGCAAGAGCCCAGATGGGAGAGAGTACAGGGTGAACCCTGAGCTAAGGGCCGGGCCAGACTGCCTGTGAGCCTAGGGTGGGTCTAAGTGTGTACACACCTTTACGTGTGTACACGGGGAGACATGGTACCGACATTCCAGAAAGAACTAAAATAAAGGCCAGGGCAGTGCTGTGTAAGATCTCAAAGGCCAGGAAAAGGATCAATGACTTTATTCTACACGTCAAGGAGTTGGATAGCCATGCAAGTTTTTGAATATTGAGTGGCATGATCAGGGATGTAATTAAGGAGGATTTGAAATGTCCTTAGGAAGTGTATCCCAGTCACAGGTCATAGGGACCCTAGAGACCCAGAGATGTCTTGAGCAAGAGCACCCCTATTTCTGGGGCTGACTATTTTCCAGTGTGGGCCTTTAGACTGCAGGAACAATGGACAGGGTCAATTTGGCTCTGGCTTCTCCCTAGGAAATAACAATATAACCTATATTTCAACAACAATCTAAGCTGGCAGACAAGCAGTTACTGTTACTACGCAATAATGAAATTATATGGCAACCACCAACCTCACACTAGTGGACTCACCCATTTTTGTGGCTCATGAAGCCAGGGAAGAGACATCTTTCTGACTCAGTAGAGGTTGGAGAGAGTGGTGTCAAATGAAGCCAGACCCCATACTCAGACACCAAAGTTTCTGTGTGCACTGCAGGCCCTCTTCTCAGGGTAACACCTGGAAAATGGCGGATTTTGGTGAATTAACTAGTTTGCTTCAGTGCTCTAATAAAGTACCATAAACTAGGTGACTTAAGCAATAGAAGCCTATCATCTCATAGTTCTGGAGGCCAGAAGTTCAAGTTCAAGGTGCCAGCAGGGTGGATTCCTTCTGAGGACTGTGAAGGAAGGCTGTGTTCCAGACCTCTGTCTTTGGTTGGTAGATGGCTGTTGTCATGTTCCTGTAGCATCTTGTCTGTGTCCAAATTTCCCCTTCTTGTTAGGACACCAGCTTATTGAATTAAGGCCCACCTCATGGCGTAATTTTAACTTGAATACTTCTGTAACGTCTCTATCTCCAGATCCAGTCACATTCTGAGGTACTGGGGGTAAGGACTTTGATGTATGAGTTTAAGAGTTTTAAAATAATAGCCACTCTTTGAGCTAGCTGCCCATAAAACTCATAAACATAAGCACAACACATAAACACAGTTTCTTTGTTAATGAGATGGCACTAATGATGTCACCCACCTATTGTATACATCATGAGAAACAGTGGCTCAAGCTTATGAATTGCCTGGAACGATGCTTGGCACGTAGTAACCACTCAGTAAAAAATAGCTAGTGTTACATCCATTGACAGAGGAGTATAGAATGTTCTCCACCCCTGCCTCTCTGTCTGACAGCTCATGGCTTGGCCCTAAAGAAATGGCAGGCTGATTGACAAGTAAGAAAATCATCAAAATTCCATCTCAGTTTCTTATATAAGTGGTCACAGTGGCTCTTATCTCATCTTTCACAGCTTTGGATGTATCTGTTTCTGACCGAGCAAACTTTCTTGTTATAAAGCAGAAACAGGGAGCCGGCTGCAATCCTCTACTTTCCTCTTGGCAAATATAAACCCCATGGCACCTTCACATGCTGACAGACGGCAATCTGACTGAAGAGCCGGTACGTCCAAGGCCAGCTGGAGTTGCTACGTCCTGGCCCGCACTGCCCTAGCACCCTCACACCCAACAGAAAAGCTGGGACAGCCCTGGGAACCAGGCTGTGTTTAACTGCCAATGCTGAGTCAGCACCAGGCGTGCAAGGATGGTTATTTGTGGGAGGCACCAAAGAGTGGCTATTATTTTAAAAGAAATTCTCATAGAAAGAATGTTGAATTTAAAACAAATGAATGGGCTCATGGAAGCTGAAGGAAACGGTCATGTAAGTAAAATGCTGACGTTAGACCATGTCCATCTACCACTCTTGAAAACTGTCACAAGGTCTGAGCTTTCAGTTCTTTCAATTCCCATGATAATAATTATAATAAAACAGAATGCTTCTGAAATAACAGCTGATACCATGCACAATGCTTACTTTAAAAATTGGAAATGTGGTTAGTTTGTGTAGATCATGCCCGTACCCCAGCTCTAAGAACAAGTGAAATGCACACACATATTTTATTGAACTTTTTTCACCTTTCAACATCTCTGAAATCAGTGTGCATATTTTTTTTCCTAAATTTTTGTTTTTATTGTTGGGGATTCATTGAGGGTACAAGAAACCAGGTTACACAATCGGTGTACATATTAAAATTGTTGTGATGAGAAGCTTGTTCCATATTTTAATGAGTTGCATTTTTCCTTTCTCCCTGGTATATAAAACATCTCTGCAGTTAACAGTGGTGCCAAAGATTCAATGAAATGTGGGAGCAACGCCACATGTATTTGAATCTCCTCTGGGAATAAAAACATAACTTGCTTCATTCTCTCTGTCTCTCTGTGTTTCTCCTTCTAGATCTGTATCATGGCTTGAGTAAGTATATCCTCAAGTTGTTAAGCATTAAATGAAAAATAGGCACAAAGAGATTAGTGTTCTGATACCACACTGCAAATTAGCAGCAAGTGATTCAGACTCAAAAATAGTGTAGAGGCTCTATTAGATCGTGCAGACTAAAAAGGTGAGATTGTAGAAGGGTGGCCATGGAGTTGCCTGTGTGTCTTTGTGTTGTGTGAGCATGACTTTGTTGCTAGCTTCAGGACCAGGACATAGTCTGGGGATTAGAAAAGAGAAGGAAGCGGACATATCACAAGCAGGAAGCACAGGATATAAGAAATGTAAGTGACAGTTGTTGAGGTTCTGAGCCTCAGAGGAGAATCAGAATCCAGCCTCTTGTGGTGCAGTATACCATTCCTACCTAGATCCTCAGGCTCATAGCCAGATTTGAGCTCCTCAAAGGGGGTCATGCACTTCTATGTCCTTACAGCCTAGAGAGCTGGGCATCCAAGGAACAGCTTCTTTTCTTAAGAAAGAGTTCATGACATATTCCAGGGATGGTGTCCACCATATACTAGTGGAGAAGGAAAAATGAAGGAGAAAAACATTCATCTCCAAGCACCAGGAAGAGTCTTCCAACAGAACCATAGCCTCCAATGCTACGGAAGGTGAAAAGAAAATTCAAAATTGTTCATACAAATTGAGAGTTGATTACTCCTGTAAATTCTCTTGCTTCCTGTTGACTTTTCTTAGATTTCTCTGCAGAAGTAACCCTATGTTCACCAGAGAGGACTGCAATATTTCCAGCAGCCCAGCTTTGATTCCTTTGATTCCTATCTAACAGCACAGTCCAACCATTTTAGATAGATACGAGTCTATTTAAAGTCAACAAAGAAGCAAGTATAGTTTAAAATAGAAAGGATTGAAAAGACTTACCACATCACTCAAGGGAATCCAAGCTTTGTGTTCTTCCTTCTCCAGTTATGAATAATGGAAATAAAAGCAACCACTTAAGAAGGTGTCTTAAAGGCAGCCTAGGAGGGATCATACAATCGCAGAAATATTTTAAAAGAAAGTAACGTAGGCTCGTTTGTTGCCACTTTTCCCCATTTTCTCCTTCCTATTTCCCTCCATCTCTATGTTTACTTGCTGCCCATAGAGAAGATCAACAGACACTTGCTGAGAACGTTAAATAACAAGCCCTCTGCTAGGCTCAGGAAATACGAATAAAACCGAATAAAACCGAGCGCCTGCAATCTTGGAGTTTAAAGCAACAGACAGAGCGAAGACAAAATCTCCCATCTCACTTCTCTGGTGAATTTTGTTTCTCCTTGAGTTTGCAAAGCAGACAAGAATGTGGCCTCATGTGCTTACACTAGAAATCCCAGCAAAAGAGAATTTCCAGAGGAAAGGAACATCTCTTCCATCTCTGCCCAGGGCCTTGAATTTTCTCTTTGCACCCCACAGGTGTCATTGGGAAGCAATAACAGATGTGAAAAGTACCTTGAACCCCGCAGAGATCCATAATAAACCCCACTACTGTTCCTGCATTATGGTTATTAGCTCTACACCCCCAGCAGTGTCTTGTCAAGATTGGAAGAGTTCCTGACTTCATCATTTCTTGGTGTGTAACGCTTTCTGAAGCTTTTATCTGAAAATAAACAGTGAATTTCAACAGCCTATAAGACTAAGATGGAACATAGACCAAATGGAAACAGGGACAGTTAGTTTAAAGCGGAACTATGGGGGGTGGACAGGCTTATGGACAGGCTTATGTTGACCAGGATTGAATTAGTAGCCATCTACTGAGAGATGCACACTTTGCCTGACACAGTTTCATCCTGTAAATCCCATCTATTGTCTTGAGAAATGGGATTTCTGATGAGGAGGAAGGACCAGGAGAAGTGATCTATCATTTCACATGTCATTACAGACTTGGGATAGAACCACAGACCAGAGACAGAGGAACCAGACAAGTTCACGACCCATCTGCAATACCGCTGTCAGTTATTGTCATTAAGTGTGCTTTCTCTTGCCTACCACAAAAGGCCCTGCTAAAGTGGAGTTTGTCTTTTTAAAAAAAATCATGTAATAAGGGTGGTGCCTGTGGCTCAAAGGAGTAGGGCGCCAGCCCCATATACCAGAGGTGGTGGGTTCAAACCCGGCCCCGGCCAAAAACTGCAAAAAAAAAAAAAAAATCACATAATGAGTTGTACTTTCCTTTATTGCCATCATCTAATTTCTTAAATCATCAGTTACACAGGCCAGAGCCCTGGGCAGCGCTGCTGGAAGGCCCAGGACTATCTTTGCTTTCAACAAAAGGCTGGAAGCGCACTTTCACTTGGACCAACAGAAAGTGGAGGGGGGGAGAGCTAACAGTGGATGGCCAGAAAGGAAGATTGGTTGGAAGATGAATAACAGAAAGAATGGATGTCACGTCTTAGAGAACTCCAGGAGGCCACACATTGGACTCAGCAGACTCACACACACTTTTGTCCACTAAGACTGAAGGGAGGAGGAATAAAGAAAAGAACAGAAGAAGATGGAGAGAAGGAGGGAGAAAGTCAGGGATGACCAGCCTCCTACATAGCACAGCCCACCAGGGGGGCTAGACAGTCATGACACAATCACTGGCAAATGTCAAATCACAGGTGTGGTAGGTGCTGAAGACAAGCCTGGAAGCCTGATCCTTCCTGAACAAAGAAGGCTTCCCCAGGAGCTGATGTGGAGCTGACTCCACTGACTCCTTCACTAGGAGAAAGGTGGGGGGAGAATGTCTCAGACAGAGGAAGGGAATGTGCCAAGGCCCTGTGGCGGGATGGATCACAGCCCGCTTGAAGAATGAAGGAGGAACAAGGCTATTGGAGCCCAAGGGACAAGGGAGTGAGCAGGGGAGAGGGACTGGACCACACAGGGTGGTGCCAGGCAGGAAAGGTTTTTGTCTTCATCTTAAGAACACAGGAAGGCCCAGAGAGCTCTAAGCACAGGACGCACATGTTTAAATAATCACTGTGGCTTTAGTGTGGAGGGCAGGTTTGTGGAGGGTAAAGAGGGAACACCAGAGACCTGCTAGGAGCCCACAGTGGTTGTCCAGGTGAAAGAACCCTGTGACTTACACTATGGTGTTAGAGGTGGAGAGCAGAGGACAGACGTGAGAGGTGTTTAGAAGATTTTACACACACATAGTGATGATTGTAACGGACCCAGGTGCCCCACGGCTATCCTGACTCAGTGGGAGACTTCAAACTCGTTCATTCTAGACCAGTGCTTTTAAAATGGGGCAATTTTGCCTCCCAGGGGACATTCGGCAACGTCCAGAAACACTGTGGTTCTTTACAACCAGGGCAATAGTGCTATTGGCATCTGGTCGATAGAATTCGGAAGTGTTACTAAACATCCTATAATCCCTATCGAGCAATTACCCAGCCTCAAACTCAACAACGCCAAGGTCTAGAAACCCTGCCCTCCACCCACCTGCCCCTCTAGAACCCCTCTGAAGGTGGGCAGATCCCCACCCTCACCCCACCCGTAGGAGTAACAGGGTAGTAGAAAGGGAAGAGTCCATGGGAAGAGTCCAGCAGCAAGAAGGAGCAGTCAGAGGCTGCCCGGCGTCTGCCACACTCCCAGCTCTGGCAAAGGAAGCTCCCTGCTTCATACAGCTGGTGGCACTCTCCTTCCCTCCTCCTCTTCCTCACCCCACGTATCTGTCTCGGAGCCCAGGGGAGCTGGGAGGATTTGCATCCTCCTGAGGTCCACTGCGTGCGGAAGCTCGTCTCTCACTTGCATCCCACCCAGCGTTCGTAGTTTTTGACTCCGCTGCCATGATGGGTGGCTAATGAGCGACCATGTCTTCAGGTTTGGGGAAGAAGAGACTTTCGAGATAAAAGTACAGGGATTTTTGCATTGCCGAGGTAGGGGAGAAACTTACTAATTAGTATTTCACAGACTATTTCTCATGAAACAACGCTTCACCTTTCTTTGCTGGCTCCATGGTACTTGTCAATATCCTATTCTATCCCTTGGAATCAGGCTGAAGAACAGACCCCAAATCCCTGGTCCTTTCACACTTCTCTCAGGGGTCTCCAGTTTCACCTCTTCCTAGCTGACGTGGATTTTCTCCCGAATGCTCCCACAAAAGTGAGCACTCTCAGCCAGCTCTTGTAAGAGTTAGTTACGCTTTCTCTGATCCCAGGCAGGGCATTTTTCTCAAAATCTCTGTTTTGCTTCCTTCCTCATCCTCCCAGAGAATATTGCCTGGCTCACCTATTTCTCTTTCAAGGTATAGAATCACAACCTCTGCCTTTTCCAGCATGTGATATCCGTGATTTCACAAGGCAGACCAGAAATTGGGAAAAGGGCAAGGGAGCAAGCAAGAGTGAAGGAGAGTAAGTGATTCTCAAAACATCAACCATAAAAAGGAAATATTGTTACTAGAGTCTGTTGATGAATACAAATTTTCCAGATTTTCCAATAGAGAAAACAACGTCCCCGCGACGGTCTGCATTGTAGAAAGCAAAACCATTTAGTATTTTGTCACATCCCAGGTGGGGTTTATTTCTTTTCGAAGTCCACTGTGTCCCCACATTATCACTGTCCTGCCATTGCTGAAGAATGCCACATTACCCTTGTAAGAACAATGACGACTCTGGAGGATTTATTGATGACAGTCTTTCCCGTGAATAGCTAAAAAAAGAAAAAGACTTTGATTTTAGACTGATTGATTTTTCTGCCTTAATGTAATGGGTAGGAGATCGGCTTTCCTCCAGGAAGTTTCAGAGAAAAATCTGATTTTGTTTCCTTTCTGACTCTTAAGGAAACAGTGATTCATGCCTACCTCGTGGTTATGATGATTGTGATGAATAGGTGAATTATACTGATGTTCGAAGCAGATGCACAGAGCAACACGAAGGCTATTTTTATTTATGTATGATTTCCAAACATTAACTCAAGCTAAAAGAAATGTGTGCGGTGCGCACCAATAGCTAAAGTCGTTTCTACATGGGCCGCGCAGACACAGCTTCAGGGGAAGAAGAAATAAATCCATCCCAACACTAACCCCCAGTCCATCTCATCAATGGACCGCTGCCTGTATGAAGTGATTTCAAAGTCACCAGGAAATACTTCCACATCCTTACCTGGCTCTCTGGGGGTATTTAGAAATGTTCACAGTCCTCACTTTTTATAGTTGGGCCCTTACTAAAATGCTAATGTTAACCAAGAAACTAAGATGTTTAGCCCTTGTCAGTGTTAACATTGTATTAGGGTTCTCCAGAGAAACAGAACCAATTAGAGATAGATAGATGATTGATTGATTGATTGATTGATAGGTAGATAGATAATAGGTGATAGATAGATACATAGATGATAGATAGATAGATAGATAGATAGATAGATAGATAGATAGATCTATCTACACTAGTCTCTAAGATCATCAATCAAGGCCTTTGGACAACTCTTAAACTGGTGTTTTACTGAACCTTCATCTCTTTTTATGATTCATATAAGAAATAGTAAGAAAACAGTAACAGTTAATGATTGGCACTCATCATGGGCCAGGCACTGATTTCTTTTAGAAAATTGGCTTACAAAATTGTGGGGGCTGGCAAGTCAGAAATGCATAGGGCATGTGGGCAGCCTGGGAATTCCAGCAGAGTCAGTGGATGTTGCAGTCTTGAGGCTAAGAGGCTGTCTAGAGGCAGAACTTCCTTCCTCCTGTGGTGTGAGGATGGGCTAGGGAAGAAACTCAGTCTTTTCTCTCAGGGCCTTCAACTAAATGAATGCAGACCACCCACATTATGGAGGGCTATCTGCTTTAATCAAATTCTACTCACCGAGATGTGAATCCCATCTAGAAAATACTTTCACAGCAACACCTAAGCTGGTGATTGACAAAGCAAATGTGAACCACAGGCAGGCCAAGTTAACCCATCGAATTAACTATCACAAACGCCTTGGCTTGAATTAGTTTACCACACTTCTTTGTCAGTTTCCTGAGGGGCCAGTATTTGGGAAAGGCTAGTTTTGACAAGGCATAAAAAAGAAAAAGAAAGAGAAGAACATCAGGGAAGAAATCCCTGACATCAGGAAGCACATGTCAAACAAGCAGCGGGGACTTGGAGGCCATGAAGGGAGCAATGAGGGCCCAAGAACCTGAGAGCTGGGTTGTGGGGAAGGGGAGCCCAGAGATGGGAAATGAAGTTCCCCTAAAAGTTGGAGGATGTGAGGAACATGAAATTCAACTAAGATATTAGGCTACACTAGTCTCTAAGATCATCTATCAAGGCCTTTGGACAACTCTTAAACTGGTGTTTTACTGAACCTTCATCTCTTTTTAGGATTCATATAAGAAATAGTAAGAAAACAGTAACAGCTAATGATTGGCACTCATCATGGGCCAGGCACTGATTTCTTCATGCATGAATGTTTCCAAAATGAGATGAAAGTTTTTCTGTTATCATCCCCATTTTACAAATGAGAGAACTGAAACCTACAGAGGTTTAAGCAACTTGTCCAGGGACAAACGACCATTACAGAAATCCACATGCTGGGATTTGAACCTACGCAAGCTGCCATCAGAGCTTGCACCAGGAACGTGATTCCATCATCTCTGAAACTGCTATTGAAGATATTATCTATTAAGTTGTGCTGTGTTCCTTGTGTTAGAACGTATACATACAATATGTTCCTTTTACTACCAGGAAAAAGATTGTATCTCCCCAAGACCTGGTTTATTGATGTAGCAGATAAAATAGCCTGTCTGGGATTTTCTTTCTGCATAGTCTGTAGTTTTCTTTTTCAATTTCATAGCCTCAGTTTATGAATGTTTAATTTATAAGATAAGCCCTATTTGTGAGTAGGAAGATTATAAATCCTAAAATATGTGTAGCATTTTATACATGATGTTGTTGCTTAAAGCAATCAAATAGCTATGGGCACTGAGAAGTTTCATGTTCTTCCAGAAGTCCTATTATCCCAGAAAACAAAGTAATAAAAGTGCTATCTCTGACAGCAACAGTTAAGGCTCAAACAAATGCCAACCTTTCACAAACTCACATTCCAAGCTTAAGTGCGTGTCTGCAGCAAAAATTCACTAGAAATACCAAGCTTTGGAAGAACCAGCTCCTGGTCCCCTTCTAGTTTGGGGGATCCTGTGTTCAGGAGCCACATCATTGCTTGGACATCCTGTGAACTTATCTCTGAGTTTGAGCATTCAGCCTTCCTACAGGACAGCTGGACCTACCTACACCAGAATTGTCCAAGTGAAAGCATCACTTAGGCCATGTCTACTCAAGAAGAGCTGTTACTAAGTATCTGGCTTTTATTTTATTTATTTTATTTTATTTTTATTTATTTATTTATTTATTGCAGTTTTTGGTTTTGGGCCAGGTCTGGCCTTGAACCCACCACCTCCAGTACATGGGGCTGGCGCCCTACTCCTTTGAGCCACAGGCACCACCCAGGTATCTGGCTTTTAGAGGCTTCCTGCATCATCTTTGTGATCATGCCATCGGCCTAGTCATAGATTTACCTTCTCCCTGAGCTTTTATCCAGAGAATGTAACATTAAGTACTTGAGGAAAAAAATGTACAACTCTGGCTTTTTTATGGAGACTGAGCCACTCTGGCTCAACAGGTATAAATGGATAGAAAATTTGGTAATGAGAAAGGCTCTGGATCAGAAAATGGCACATCTTATTGCAAACGATGGAAGACCCAACCCCCACCATAAGTAAAAATGAAATTTCCTGGCCCTCATAATGTCAGAGTGTAAAGACAGCACTTGATGGCTTCAGGTTCAGCTGGATTTGGGGCCCAAACAACGCCATTGGGATTTAGTTCTCCTCTTTCTCTCCACTTCACAATTGATCTTCCTGTGTACTGACTTTAGACAGATTACACACATGGTGTTCAAGAATGATTGCTTGAGTAGTTGGGAAAGTGGACTCAAGTTTCTCTGGTTGTACCTGAAACCCTAAAAGATATAGAGGGTAAATCTGTTGCTACTGCTCTATTACCATGTGTGTGCAAATAGTGAGGTCTCCTCATGTAATTGGACTGTTCTCATCACAAAAAGAAAGTGGATGCTGTGTGGGAAAGCCAGCAAAAGTCAGCCACCCAAGCCTTGCTTTCTGCCATCCTTGCCTCCCATTCCCAATCTAGCCTCATCCTCAGCCTGCCTCACTCTCTCAACTCTTGTTTCTGTGCAACCCACAGTCTATGTGATGCTGCCTTGACTTGCCAGTGACCCTGCTTTGGTCAAACTCTGCCTACCCAACCTCAGTTGCACTGAAGCCTCTAAGCCCATGTGCCAAGTCAGGCTGAAGCTTGCTACATGGCATCTCCAATCTGAGTCTCTGGCTTCACCTGTTACTGGTCAAAGGCAAACCAGGCAGAATCTGATATCTCTGTGATTCAGTTTCAGAGAAACAACTCTTTGAACACAGCTTTGGATAACAGAAGGGATTTCCTGGAGGCTGCACCCTGAGGGGGGAACAAAGATAACCTGGTGACAGCGAGAGAAACAGGATTGCATTTAACAGAAGCTTTCTATAAGGCTGCCTGCTAGATGGTTCATGCTCACATGTGAACAACTGACATCCGTACGTGTGTGCATGTGTGAGGTGCGTACTGAGTACAGAAGAAGGCTTGGAGGAAAAATGCTCCCTGTAATTTCTTTTTTCCCATGCAGTGTTAAGTTGTAATCTCCTGCCTCCTCAAACTAGGAACTGGAGGGCAGCGCTGGGGTTGTTGTGCTGGGATCTGATTCAGCTCTACTGTGTCTACCACAGTCTCTAAGTGGCTGGTCTCTAAGTGGCTGCTCCAGGAGGGCTGCTCTCGTGTTCGAGTGCTGCTGTCATACACTGGTATCTTGAATAGAGTTAATGCATTGCCATGGAGGCCTGGCTTATGCAGGCAGAAAATCTGAGTAATGATGAAGCAGCTTTGCCCGTGGGCAACAAGGCAGCTTTTACCTTATCTCCATCCCCAGCCCCTGAGCTCATGTATTCACTCCAAATACTGTACTGAGTACATATTACATACCTAGCACCCTCTGAGGGCCTTGAGCTGGAACACAGAAGTCAAGAAAAAAGAATTAGGAATGGGGACAGCGAAGTGTAGGGCTGGGGTATCCTAAGAGAAGGGGAGAGCCAGAAAACTGTTTGTTTTAACCAAAAGTGTTATCCTTTTGAAATTACTTCCTATATTTATCTTCTAAAAGCAGAGTCCACACTAGATAGACCATAAATCCAACTGGGTTCTGAGAAATAATACATTCTCAGACTCGTCTGAGGTGGGGTTTGCATGCCTGTATGTTTTTCTTGGTTTTATTTGCATGAGAAAAAAAAAGAATAGAAAAAAAAGCTTACCAAGCACAGCTGTAAGATTTTAGTTTCAACACGCTATTAAAATTACTTCTTGGTGCAAAGGGTGAATTTTTATTTTTCATGTGCAGATTGGTACAAAAAGGTAGCTCCACATTTTTCTACTACATTTTAGTTATTTTGTAGGTTTTCAGTTTTTTTATTTAGTCGGTCATCCAAAATGCTTTCACATCAGCATGAGTAAAGGACAAAGCAAACCAAGGTATTTTCTTTTTTGTTTTTTCCTTCCTTAAAGAAAAACGGTTGAATTTATCACTTCAGACATGATTCTTTAGATTGACTGGCTGCAGTAAAGAAGGCTTGCAAATAACCGCTAACCATTTTTCTGTCTAATATTTTTTTCTTGTTTACATTCCTCATCCAATAAGTGATTGAAATCATTTTCTGCTTCCTCATCCATAATCAATTATTCTTTGCTCTGAGTAAGAAAGTTGTTTGTCACAAGGATGTAATACTATAAAACATTTTAATCAGCTTGATTTTTTTTTTTTTAAGAGTGGAATTGTACATGGTTGAATGGAGCCCTGGGCTTGAAAAGCATTGCCTTGACCTCTCCCATGTCTACCTTCAGGGGCGATGAACTTCCTCTAAAGTAGAAGAGTGATCATCTCTGGGGAAGTGAAAGTCAGCGTTTCATTTGAAGAGGTGCCTGCTGATAACTTGCTTGCCAAACACATAAAATTAGCTACAAATCAAAAGTAGTTGCAACACAATTATTCGGAGAAAATTTTGAACTGTAACAAATTTCCCCATTCTGATCAGAATAACTTGCAAAACAAAAACTGTGGTCTAGGAAATCCCTATGAGAAAAAAGTTGAGCACTGGACGTTATGCCTCCTCGTTAAAGGGGACACATGTACAGTTAGAGCGAAGAGATAAGACCTGGTGTTCCACAGATCAGCAACATTAATCGACTGTACATTTCAAAATTGCTGGAAGAGAACTAGAATGTTCCTAGCATAAAGAAAAGATATGTATGTAAGACGATGGAGATCCCAATGACCCTGATTTGAATATATGAAAGGATCAAATTATCACATGTATCTATGTTAAGCCCGGAGCTATCAGAGCTACCCAGGATTGGCGAATGCTGCCCAGGGCCTGATTTAACTCGTATCACAGAGTGAATGGCCTCCCCAGAGCTAAAGGGTTGAGTGTCAATATCTCAGAACCCTGATTCCCAGCTCCAGTCTTTGAGACAAAGCCAGAGTGGGAGCAGAAGCACTATTTCTCCTCAAAAGAGATGTTTCCATGATGAGCATTTGAAAGTGAATTACAATTCATGTTATATTTTGAGATAATAGAAAGGTTGTGAGAAGGAAGGATAAAAAAGTAAGTAGTCGGGAAGAAAGCAACTGACCTAAGTACCTTTAAAAAACCGTCTTAACCCTACGGTGCATCTTACAAGGGTACGTGTGAAATTTACCAGGTATAGAATATAAACGTCTTAACACAGTAACTAAGAAAATGCCATGAAGGCTGTATTAACCCGTTTGATGAAAACATTTCAAATTGTATATAAAACCAGCACTTTGTACCTATGATTGCATTAATGTACACAGCTATGATTTAATCAATAAAAATGTGTTAACTGGATTCTATGAGACTAAATACAAAGGAACTGCCCACAAATGCTAAGCTCTAGCTGGGGGGTTGTTCCTCCCTGGGATAGGGGTTCACGATCCTAAAACCATTTTATGTGCATAGTAAGGTTGAGGTGATAAGTAAACATAGTATAGATAATGACAGCCAGGTTTTTTGTAGTTGGACAAAACTGTTATAAACAAAGAAAAAGTTAGAAGGAACTTATGTTTTATGGGATTAAAGTTTGAGAAATCGGTATAAACTTTTTAAAATATATATATGCATAGATGCAGAAATCTGTGTGTATGTGTATAATGTGTACACATGTGTGCACATTAGTATACGTGCACGTAGCTGTAGTTTTATCTGCTGGGAGGGCCTAGGAGTGACACCCCAGTAGAAATGAGCACATGTGTACCAAGATCTTGGTTTGCAAAAGTTATTCTCCAATAAAAAGAAACAGGGTGCTCCATGGAGAAGGGTTGAACTCAGGGCTGGGGCAGAGAAAATACAAGATGATCAGTACTCAGAAAAAAAGTGGGAGGGGAGGATGAGGATGTACAGAAAGGGCATAGAGGCGCACCTGAAAGAGGTCGCAGTGACCACATCTAAAGCAGTTCAAGCAATAAAATGAAGAATGATGGCATTGGGCTATACCCCAAAGGAGAAAATAAATACCCTTAAGTCTACACTGATAGGAATAACAAACTAAACAAACATTGTAAGAGGTAGAGAAGAAATGGACTTTTCCTTACAGCTTGCCACTATGAATATAGATGGAACAAGGGAACTACAGTTCCCGTGATCACACCACAGCAGTTTGTGCTGCAGGCAAGAGTCACTAACGGGTGTTAAAATTAGTGGGCAAATGTTGGAGGAGAAACAGGATATTTGTATAGTCTCAAAGCTTGTATTACTTATAAAGAGAGAGACGGGAACTTTACACTGCAAAACCTGCAACTGAGTGATTAATGTCAATGTCATCAGGAATAAGGCAAATCAGCATCCTGGACCTCTGACCCAGGCCCTAAGAACGGCCGGTCTCCTCTGTGGTATTCTTCCTAGCAACACATGACTTCACTGGAATAGCAGGAAAACACTGCAGGAACTGAAACTGAGGAATATTTTACAAAGTAACCGGGCTCTTCTGCCGTGTCAAGGTGGTGAAAGACAAGGGAAGTCTGAGGAACTCTCACAGACAAAATGAGACTCAGGAGACGTGATGATGAACTGCAAAGCCCTCCCGGGACAGAAAAAAAAGGCGTTTGGTAGAAAAATTGGTAAAATCTAAAAAAGTATTCATTATAGTGAATCAGTATTATTTTTCCTGTATTGATTGATTTACTATGACTGTGTATATTGTTAACATCGTGGAAAGCTAAGTGAAAGATATATGGAAATTCTGTTCTGTTTGGGGGACCCTTCTGTAAATATACAATTATCTTAAAATAGAAAGTTAAAAAATCAAAAAAACCAAAAGAAATATTTAGCAGCATTTTTTTTTCTTTCTACAGATAGATTTGGGCTCCTTCGGACCATGTTTGCTTCCCATTCACCACCGTAACAAATTACCAGAAACTCAGTGGCTTAGACCACACAGAATTTTTATCTTATACTTCTGTAGGTCAGTTTTCGACAGAAGTCTCACCAGACTAAAATCCAGGTGACGGCAGCACTGTGTTCCTTTCTGGAAAGTTCATGAAAGGATTTTTGTTGCCTCTTTCAGCATCTAGAGACTGCCTGCACCTCTTTCTGACTCCTCCCTCTGTCTGCAAAGTCAGCCACAGCAAGCCCCACAGTTAAAGGACCACTAGGAAGGGTTTTCCCCTTTTAAGGACTCAGGTGATTAGATCGAGGTGACCGGACAATCCCCTGCCAAAGCTATTAACTTAATCCCACCTGCATTGCCTCGTAGTGAAAGTCATGGGTTTAGAGGATTAGAACATCTTGTGGGTGAGGGCCTGTGCTTCTGCCTGGCACAGGAACTTTTCAGTGAGAAGGAGGTAACTCTCTCCATGCCAGCAACAGGGAACCCCCCAAAGCAGATGAGACCATTCCCCAGGGCTTCCTCTTTGAAATCAATTGGAGCACTTTGCAGGGTCTAGCACCTAGGAAGATTCCAGTTAATGCATGATTGCCTATTTGTGCTAAAAATGAAATCCCCACACTGCCGTTACTGGTTCTCCAGTCAATGCCCAACTGCCTCCAGGGTGGTTCATCACTACTGGTGTTCCCCTTTCTGCCATGAAGGCCCCCACATTGTAGGATCTGCATATCCAGGCTTCCCATGCTCAAGCAGGGCTGGGTCCGAGCATCCTGGGGGTACCACTGGTCATCCTGCTATACCACATATCTGCTTCAGTGCCCCTCAAGCACCAGGCACAGGATAAGTGTTTAATGAATGATTGTTAAGAGGAACCCTCAGCGAGGACTTTGCTTTTGCTTTTTGTATCCAGAACTGCACATTCTTACTTCAGCTCCGCCTTGGCTAGTTAAAAATGGAAACCTGTTTTCACCCTGCCTCCAGAAGGAGAGTGTGAGAAGGAGTAGGAAGCAGTTCTATCCATAATGTTGGTGTAGCAGAGCAGATAATGTTTTTATTATGGTCTTCGATGCAAACAGGGAGAGTCAGGCTGAAAACACAATTTTCATGGATGATTTAAATGTTAAAATCGTAGCACTTTGAAGTACCTTATGCAATGCCTGTACCCTCACATTAGTCTCAGATATTTATGTGAATAATTGCACATTCTGTTCATGGGGTTCTTCATATGCTCTGTTAATGGATTTGGGGCCCATTTGCCAAAGCAACTAAATGTAGACTGCACATTGGCACCCCCTGAGGTGCTTTGTAAAAATGCTGATATTTGCACTTGCCCTCAAAAATTCTCATTTCATTATTCTGTTAGGGTCCCAGGCATTCACATATTTAAAAATCCCCAAATGATTCTAACATGAAACCAGGAAAGAAAAATAGCATGCTAAAGAAATTAAAATTCAGAAATGCACTGTTGGAGTAATGGCATGAGGGAGTCACCCCAAGGCGGAATATGTCTCTATTTCTTCTGAGTGAGTGATACCTATCCTTTCATCTGACTGGTTCTGTTGAGGTCTAACCAGTGGTCCTTTTCACTCCTGGCTCAAATTTCTCATCATTCCTCTCCCAGTTGTGGTTCCTGCTCCATCCCACGTCTTTCTTCTTGATCTTTTGCTGAACCAGCAATAATGCTCCATCTGCTGCCCCCTGCAGCCACCTGTACACCTTGTCACTCTCCTGACCCTGCTGTTCTCTTCCATCTTCCCTTCATGGAAGCTTATCCCTCTGGGTTCATTGCTATTTCTAAATGTAAATAATGGGAAGAATCAGAGTGGAAAAGGAATTTGAGTGATGTAAGGTGGCCCCCAGAAAAACATGCTTCTCAGATCCCTAGCAACAGCATGAACTGCTTTGAAATCTACCACCACCTTAGCACAAGGCCACCCTTCCCCAGGGTGCTCCCAGCAGTGGCTGAGCACAGCACCATCTTAATTCTGACCTGTCCCTGGGACCCTCAAGGTCTTCTGGCTGGTGACTGTGACTCAAGTCTCATCAACCTCACCAAACTTACCTATGACTGCACTGCACACAGAGCCTCTCCATCTCCCTTCTATTCCTTTGCTGGCTCCATCCCAAAGGTCAGACCACTAATCTAGCACTGACCACTCTCCCAGCCACTCCCAGCTACCTCTCCATTCCCCCACCCAAGCAGCTTGCTGGTAAATTCTTTGTACATCTAACCCCATCTTGGCTTCTGCTTCCTGGAGAATCTAAACTAGCATGTGTACTGCAGGAGAAAGTTGTACAAAAAAATTGAATTTTACTCTAAAAGAAGGTGACATTTTCTAACTATTTATTGATCACAAGCTAGTATGCATATATATGTATCCAGACACAGCCACTCATTTTGAAAAACAAAAAGGATTTATAAGATAGACACGTAAGGAATAAACAATGAGGCAATTGAATAGAAAAAGGAAATGCTCACAGTGCACACAGTAAAGCCCCATAGCAGTGGTTCTCAACCCTGGCTCCATATTGGAATCACCCAGAAAACTTTTAAAAGATGCTAATCTCCTTCCTGAGATTCTGATGCAAGTGGTCTGGGGTGAGCCTGGGCATTTGCATTTAAAAAGCTCCCCAGATGATTCTGGTGTGCAGTGAGGTTGGAGAACCCTACCCTGTAGGAACACACAGAGACAGGCCCCACTTTACAGTACCTACAAGATATAAACTACTCAGCTGCTTTGGAGAAATATGGTTAATCGTATCCTGAGGGAAGAAAAAAATTTCTTCAGCAGATCATCATAAAGGAAACACTGTGGGATGTCATCAACCACATCCTTAACAACATCCCTGCAGTAAACACTAAAGTAAGTTTCACAGAATCGCCTCCTGTGACATCCCTCCATGTCGCCAGGTTCTTTCCATGTGCTACCACTTAGCACAAGTAGGTTCTGTTCATGTACAATTTGGAGGGGAATTTTCTACTCTGGTTAGTGTGTCTCTCCCTGGGGAGGCTTCATGCTATGTTGTACGTGGTTGGACACCACGCGTTTGAGTACCAGAGAACATCTACTTTTTGTAAAAATCCATTTTCTATATTGGGATTCCATAGATAGATGTGTTTGGCCAAAAGATTTTTCTGCTAAGAAGTGTTTGAAAATCTCACTCAAGTCTACAGGAAAAAGTAACCCTTTCATTCTTTAATGATTCTAGGTTGGTCCTAATTTAGCTGACAATAGACTCTGAATTCAGAGTCTCGGAAATAATTAACTTCACTATGAGATGATCAGGAAAGTTGAACTTCAGAGTATGACTCAATATCCAAGCAGACTGTGCACAGTTGGTGTGGGGGGATATTAACAGGGACGGAAACCCCCTCCAGCTTAGACCATGTCAGACCAGAAAAATAAATTCTTCCCACATGGCCAGAAACTTCGATGGCAGAAACTCTAAGCTAAACAGAGTCACTACCTCACAGTTAATGCTTTTCATTTCTTCATAGCCATGGAGAGATGTTATCTAAAACATTGAATTTGTGGAAATGAATTCATGAAAATCTTGTTCTCTTGGGAAATGATACTATAATGCATCAGAAAGGTCAACCCACTGGGACGTCCACCATAGTCTCTAATATGAGCATGCCCCATCTTCAGGGCACATCCTTCATCTTTAGAGGCACACCTGGGCACAGACCACATCTCCAACAGCATCCCCCATGCCAGACTCACACCAACACTACATGCTGAACTTCAGGCTTCCTCTTCCTGAACTTCTATTCCCAGCATCTCTGTAACCAACCTGGAATGGCAGGGTTTAAGATGTTTAATAAGTGAGTTTTACCCATCAGCTATGATTTTCTAACCTCCTTGCTTATCGAGCTGCAGTTCACTATGACATCTGAGTAGAAAAAATTTAATATATACAGTCCTATTACCTATGAATTAAGGCATGCCTCAATGATATTGTTTCTTACCTGATGGAGAGTGCATTCTAGAATGACTATAGTAATGACTTTGAATAACTTAAGTAGGAGCTCAGTTAAAAATCACAGAAACAAATAGCAATAGTGGAACATAAGTTCCAAAGTAAGTCTAATCCAGATGTGTGAACAAACTGTTCAAAGAATCAGAGTTCATCTGAAGAACATAGGCATTGGTGGCACATTTCTCAAAGTGATCAAAGCCATCTACAACAAACTCACAGCTTATATTATACTGAATGGAATAAAACTGAAAGCTTGTCCACTCAGACACCTTTTCCACAAGACAAGGTTTTCCTCTATTGCCACTACTATTCAACATGGTACTGGAAGTTCTAGCCAATACAATCAGGCAAGAGAAGGAAATAAAGGGCATCCAATGAGGACAGAGGAGGTCAAATTCTCCCTCTTTGCTGATGATATGATCTTATACTTAGAGAACCCCGAAGACTCAACCACAAGACTCATGGATGTGATCATAAAATATAGTAACATCTCAGGATATAAAATCAATGTCCACAAATCAGTACCCTCTGTATATGCCAATAACAGCCAAGGTGAGAAGGAAATCAAGGACCCAATACCCTTTTCAGTAGATACAAAGAGAATGAAATACCTAGGAACATACCTCACAAAAGAGGTGAAGGACCTCTATAAAGAAAAATACGAAATGGAAGAACATAGCATGCTCATGGCTGGGAAAAATTAACATTATTAAAATGTCTATACTTCCCAAAGGAATCTATAGATTCAATGTCATCCCTATTAAAATACCAACATCATACTTTCAAGACTGGAAAAAACAATTCTTCATTTTGTATGGAACCAGAAAAAAACCCATATAGCCAAGGCAATTCTTAGTAATAAAAACAAAGCCTGAGGTATCAGCCTATCAGATTTTAGGCTGTACTACAAAGCCATACTGATCGAAACAGCATGGTATTGGCACAAAAATAGAGACATAGATATCTGGAACTGAATAGAAAACCAAAAGATGAAACTAACATCTTACAGCCACCTAATCTTTGATAAACCAAACAAGAATATACACTGGGGGAAATAATCTCTATTTAATAAATGGTGCTGGGAGAACTGGATATCCTTTTATTCCATAAAAGACTAAAACTGGACCCACACCTTTCCCCACTCACAAAAATTGATTCAAGACACAAAATCTAAGACATAAAACAGTAAAAATCCTCAAAGAAAGTGGGGAAAACACTTAAAGCTATTGGCCTAGGGAAAGACTTTATTAGAAAGACTTTCGTGGCAATTGCAATAACGACAAAAACAAACAAATAGGACTTAATTAAACTGAAAGGCTTCTGCACAGCTAAAGACACAACAACCAAAGCAAATAGACAACCTACACAATGGAAAAGGATATTTGCATATTTTGAATTGGACAAAAGCTTGATAACTAGAATCTACAAAGAACTCAAATTAATCAACATGAAAAAAGCCAACAATCACATATATCAATGAGCAAGAGACATGAATAGAACCTTTTCTAAAGAAGACAGATGAATGACTCACAAAGATATGAAAAAATGCTCATTGTCCCTAATTATTAGAGAAATGCAAATCAAAACCACCCTGAGATACCATCTAACCCCAGCGAGAATGGTCCACATCACAAAATCTCAAAACTGCAGATGCCTGGCATGGATGTGGAGAGAAATGAACACGTTTACACTGCTGGTGGGACTGCAAACTAATATAAGCTCTTTGGAAGGAAATATGGAGAACCCTCAAAGAACACAAACTAGACCTCCTATTTGATCCTGCAATCCCATTACTGGACATCTACCCAAAAGAAAAAAATCCTTTTACCGTAAGGACACTTGCACTAGACTATTTATTTCAGCTCAATTTACAATTGCCAAAATGTGGAAACAGCCTAAATGTCCCCCAACCCAGGAATGGATTAATAAGCTGTGATATATACACACACACACACACACACACACACACACACACACACACCATGGAATTAGTATCTATCAGCTACTAAAAAAAGCGGAGACTTTACATCTTTTGTATTAACCTGGATGGAAGTGGAACACATTGTTTTTAGTAAAGCATCGCAAGAATCCTTGTACTCAATCCTAATATGAGAACAATTAATGACCTAGTACGGAGGTGAGGGAGGAGGGGAAAGCAGAGAGAAGAAAGAGGAGGTCATGGTGTGTGACACACCTTTTGGTGGGCAGGACACAATTATAAGAGGGTCTTTCTCTAACAAATGCCATCAGTGTAACCTGGTTCTTTGTACCCTCAATGAATCCCCAACACTTAAAAAAACAAATAAACAAACAAAAAACAAAGCATCAGAGTTCAAAGAAACCCAGAAGGAAAGAGGAAAAAAAGAGAAAAATTACATCTGCTCATCAATTTGGATTATTATTATATCACCACTATTCTTGACTTCAAGCAGATGTACACAGAAAACCTTGATGTGGCTCAAGCTTTATATTTTAAGTATCATGATTTTTAACTTGAAGTACCCATTCACCTTCTAACCCCACTTTATTTTCTCCAACAAGCTATCATTCTCCAAGAATGGTGGAGACAGAAAGAGAGATTGTTACTTTCCTTCCAAGAAAAAAGGGAGGCCAGTCATGGTGACTCACTCCTGTAATCCTAGCCCTTCTGGCTGGAAGATGGAACTGGGTTGATCGGTTGAGGCCAGGAGTTTGAGACCAGTGTAAGCAACAGAGCAGGACTCCATCTCTACTAAAAATAGAAAAATTAGCTGGGCATGATGGCAAATGCCTGTAGTCCCAGCTGCTAAGAAGGCTGAGGCAAGAGGATTGCTTGAGCCCAAGAGTTTAAGGTTGCAGGGAGCTATAATCACACCACTGCAGCACTTTACCCTGAGTGATAGAGCAAGACCTTATCCAAAAAAATAAAACAAAACAAGCAATCAAACAAAAAGAATGAAAGAAAGAAAGGGAGGCCCCCTCCCCCATGACTGGTAGCATTTGGGGAGCATGTTAGGCACACTGTCCTCACCTCTCCCACCAGTTTACTAGTCCCTGACTTCTGCTAAAGAATGAGCATGATAAATAAATCTATCAGATTCTTACTAGAGGGAAAACTCTTAATAACACAGAAATATAAAAAAATCAGTGAGCATATAAGAAAAACAAAGCTACCAAAGTAGGATAAAGGTGGAGAATGGCTTAGAAGACCAACATCTCCACCATCTTGGTTTACCCCACATCCGCCTTGGCTACAGACCTGATATCAGCAGAGCATGAATGGGCCAAAGGGCTCCACATCCTAGCCCAGTGCTGACTGAGATTCCTTTGCGGTGTAATCACTGTTCACTTTCTGTTCATTCATCTCTCCCCCTTGCCACGTTATGAGCCCTCATGCTGCTGCCTCAGTGTGGCCGCAGCAGGGTGGCTCCAGAAGCAATCACATGAGACAGGTTCTCCCCAGGGAGTCTGGTCAAGCCTTTTGGCAGGCTTCCTGGTTACCAAAATAAAATCCGTTTCCTTGCTTCTGGTTTTAAAGGCTACTATATACTCCATGCAAATAATGACTTGGGTGGAATTTAATACCTGGCATTTTGCTAAGCTCTCCGCTTCTCTTCAAAACTGTCAACTTCTGTTGAGACAATGTAAGGGTACATTTTGAGATGCTTTTTTTTTTTCCCAGCCTGAGCGAACGACAAGGCCAGCAAGTTTAAAATGAAGGGCTCCTCTAGGCCCAGGCTGAGCGGAAATGAGCATAAAACCAGGCTGTGGAAAATCTCAGTAAATCAGGTCTGGAAATTGGCCTTCTCCCTTCTTCCCCTAAGGCAGAGAAAGTGAAGTAAGGAGCAAGAGGTTTTATCAAATTGGACTTTACTTCATTATTCTCAATAAATCATGAATGCACCACTCTCCGGGTAACCTCACCCGGGGTGATGCTTTTTTAAATGAGGTGTCTTTCTCAGACGTGTCTGGTCACAATTCACTGGTGACTGCACGGGCAGGTTAAGAGTAGAAGAGATTCTGCTGCGAAAGCATTTGAGAGAGGCCTGGGGCACTCTTAAATGTATTGAACCTTTTCTACTGTGTCTGTGTCTGCCAGTGCACAGTCAGTGGCATTTGAAAAGATAATCTTTTAAAGATCTTTTAAGAGCATTTTTATCTGATTACACATAAAAGAAACATGGTCACCATAGAAAATGTACCATAAGGAAATATTCGGAAAGGTGCACAAAGATTTATGGACAGAGAGGTTCAACATTGCATTATTTTTAATTCCAAAGCTGTACACAATGTAAATGCCCCCAAATAGTTTTGTTACATGTAACAGTTCTGTGAAGTCATTAAAAATTTGTTAAGAACATGGGGCAGTGGTCACCATATATTAAGAGGGAAAATATTATATAAGGTGAAAAATCTATAGATACATTATATTCCCTTTTTTTTTTAATGAGAGAAAGACTGATTTTAATTCAAGCTGGGGGGAGGACAGAAGAGGAACCCGGGAAGAGGGAAAAGGGAAGGGGGATATTTTTAAGTACTTATTCGTTAATTTACTTATTAAAAAAAAGAAGACATTCCAAAATGTTAAATAGGTCATTATTTCTGGATGATTTCAGCTTACATAATTCTCATTTTCCTTACATATTTATGTATTTTACAAAATGTACTCAATCACTATATGTTACATATAGAAGTGTGGAGGGGGGGGAGATCCTTGGTGAGTGTTTACTCTCAAGTTCTAACAAGCCAGTTCTTCCAGTCCCTATAGAACTAATTGCATTCTATAAGTCTGCTTCAGGCCCGTGGGTTATAACGGTGAAGTCAGCCCACTTTGGGCCTGGGTCTTCTGCTCTTCAAGGAGAGAAGTGAAATGTCTCCACCTCCCTTGAGGCTGAAGTAAGTGAATTTCTGCTCAGGTTCTTCACCTTTCAAGCTGTTTGCCTACTCAAACTCCCCTAGACGGGGGACAGTTGTCCCCTCCCAAAGCCTTTGTTCTCCATCATCTTCCTGAACCAGGCAGACAGAGAGAAAGCATAGGCAGTGTGTCATCTCTGGGTCTTCTCATGAAGGGAGGGTGCCCACACACCCCCACACACCATCACCGAAATATAATAGACCAGTGTGTTCTGGGCATGAACCTCAGGTCTGGAGAGAGTGAGTGATCAAAGTTCTCCACCTTCTCCAATGCTACACACTTCCACCTTTATTTGCTTAAGGAAACCAGAGCACGTGAGTGAAAAAAATGGTATAGTGAATACTTAGTGATCGTGAATCCAGGTCTTTTGAGGTAATTAACTACCTTACACTGCACTAAGTCAGTGTTAGAGAACTTGAATTTCAACACACGCAGATGTGTTCATCTTCACCAGCAGATGCTCACTGGTTGACTACTCTGCACCCGCAAAGTCGGGGGTATAAAGAAATGACTGCAGTTTGCAACTTTCCTGCCCTGAGGAAATTAAAATCAAGAGAAAGTTCCATCACCACAGGTAACAATCCAGCTTACCCTTGGTAGAATAATATATCTTGAGGACTTCCAGCTTTGTATTTCAAACCTCCCTGGGCTCCAAATGAACAGAATGGCCAGAATAATTTTAGTTTCATTGTGCAAAATTAACATCTAAAAAAATTATTATGTTCGTCCCAGATCTCAATGTTGTAAGAGAGTGTCATTTAATGAATGCAGTTATTTAGAGATACAAATCAGCCCTTACTTTTCTTTTTTCATAAGGATGTTGGGTTTAGTGATATCATTATCTTCACCAGCCTCTAATGCTAGGGAACAGAGGATTGATCCAATTTCCCCAAATCTTTCATGTAGTAAGTTTTTATGCAAGTGGAAAACTTAATGCTAACAGAAACAAATTTGACCACACTTCTAAAATCACAGGATAATTGCTAATTCTGTGGTCATTCATTCTCATGCCATGTACTCCAGCACAGGAAACTATGAGAAATGTAACCACTGGTAAAATTAAACCTGCAATTATAGCACCAATTTCTAGGATATGTTGATGTTGCTCTATTTTGCAACATGTACGCAAATATATAAAATTTTCTCATTTATTTTTCACATGTTGACCTTGTAAATCCAGAGTTTGTCACGTAAGGATGATTTGAATGAATTTAAGACAATTTCTGAGCTTGCTTCTGGCCTTCCTTGTAGTTGACGGTCTACATGGTCACCTAATATAAGGGTGATAAAACACGTGGTGTATGAATACAAGCTACTTGAAAACACTGTTCAGAAACAAGAAACAAACACGTAGAAAACTATGCGGCATCCCAGTCCGCCACCCTTCTACCCATCTAGTGTTTATACCAACCTCTGCATGGGCAATGTATTTTTGTCACACTTCTTACCTTTACTAATACCCACCATCTGCTTCCAGAACGTTTTCTAGGTGTGCTTTATTTCTCTCAGTCACTACCCTCAGCGTTTCACAGTCCCTGGGGCAGAGTATCCAGGGTTTCACTAGACTCTAACCTAGAACGGTTCAAATAGCTCCCAGGTTTTCCTCATTGGTTGAAACCTTCTCTGACCACAATCTTCGTTCCATCACTGTTATCTGCATAATTAAGTTTTGATCTTTTTCCTCTTCCACACCTTTAGCGGTTACCTTAATATATTTTGTCCAGTTCCTCATATGTTTTATACACCTTTCTGGATCAGTGTTGACAGGCGCCTCAAGCTGTCTCCCTGGGTAGAGTGCTGTGGCATCACAGCTCACAGCAACCTCCAACTCCTGGGCTCAAGCATGTCTCCTGCTTCAGCCTCCTGAGTAGCTGGGACCACAGGTGCCCACCACAACGCCTGGCTATTTTTTGGTTGCAGCCATCATTGTTGTTTGGCAGGCCCAGGCTGGATTTGAACCCGCCACCTTGGGTATACATAGCTGGTGCCTTAGCCACTTGAGCTACAGGTGCCGAGCCAGTGTGGTCAGTCTTAATGCACCAGTCCCACTGGCAAGAGCCCTGGCTGATCTGAAGCACACAGTAGTACACTGGAATGGCACATCCCTGCTCACAGACTGGAAGTGGGAACGAGGGCCACACTGGTAATAATAAATAGTGAGCACTTGGTGTTTTGCATGCACTGTCTAGATTCAGCCCAGTCTAAATGTGAAGCCACTGCTTTAAACACTACCCTACGCTGCTGTGTTGAGGAAACAGCAAGAAGCAGAAGAGGAGGAGGAAGAGGAGAAAATGGAATTACAGTGGTGCCAGAAAGAAAAATCTAACTGGCGCAGCAGATGAAACATTTACCTATTATGTCAAGTTGGTTAGTAATAGCAGAACAAAGAAAACTGTATTTCTTCCAGAATAAGCAGTCTGCCTTCTAGATCTCACCCTTTCAGACCACTTCAGAGTAATGATTATTCACGGCAGCAGGAATTGTCTAATGGTCTTGTAGACAGTATGGAATGAAATCTTGACTGGCCCTTCCTAAGGTATGGCCACATATATACATACGACCACGTACATACGTATGGCCTATGTGTTACAGCTACTGAAGAAATGCAAAGTCCATGTACCAGGGGTGTGTTGTGCCCTGCACCTGCCTAGGGATCAAAAAGTCATATGGTCCCTGCTGTAGTTTAGTAAAGGAGAAAGGAAAAGGGGGCACTGAAAGACACTATATAGGGTCCATAATGTGGGTCTCCTTGGGGGCATTATGCCTGAGGTGTTCTCTAAAGGATGAGTCGGTGTTAACCAAAAAGGGAAAAGGAAGGGCAGGCCAAGCAAAGAAACCAGAATGTGCAAAGGTCCTATCTCAAATGAAAGAAGAGGTTTATTAAAAAGTGCAAATATAGCATCCAGCGCAGCTCCTGGCCATTGTCCTGTGGACAATGATGATGACCATGGTGGTGGTGGTGGTGGTGGCTGTAGGGATCAAAACTGCAATAAAGGAACATATCCCTTTCAAATTATTCCCATCACATTGTCTTAACCAACAGTCAATCTGATTCATTAAGTTTTTTTTTTTTTCTAGTTTCCAGCTCATCCTCTAACTAATACACTTAAGTGCATTTCCTATGGATAGGCGAGAAAAAAGGAAAAAGAAGAAGTGGAGGTCTAGGTGATGGACATCTGACTAAAATGTCTCTTATCTGCATATTTGCTTATGTGCAGCATTAGGAGGCTAGTTTACTTAACCTTTGCAAATGGAAGAAAAATGGATAGATGGTCTGTTGTGTTTGGTATAGTATAGATGAACAGTTTCTCCAGAGAAAAATCTAATTGGTGTAGTTAAATAAAACATTTACCTATTATTTCCAGTTTGTTAGGAGTAGCAGAACAAAGAAAATAATATTTCTTCCAGAGTAAGCAGTAGTCTTCCAGCCCTCACCCCTTTCAGACCACTTCAGAGTGATGATTGTTAGTGGCAGTAGGAATTGTCTAATGGTCTTGCAGCCAGTATGGAAAACATGGCTCGTGTAGTTTTCTTGTTCCCCTTCCTATTTACCAGCAGCCATCTGAAATATAACAGGTAGACACTTATTTGAAATACTTCTGAAATGCTATGGTAAAATATGCAGTGAATATGATTTGCATGGATATTAAGCCCCTATGCATGGCCTTCCTACAGCTGTTGTTCAAATAACAAAGTTCAAAAGATGGAAAATCTAACAGTCACAAACACTGAATTCCCACACCCAAAAGATTTCCATAAAAGCCAAATAAAAACATACAGAAAGGTGCAGCTGCTCACCCTCATTTTCTTTTAAGTTGACTGGCTATTTTCTATTATACCCCACCTGCTTTGTTTACTTAATGATTATTTCCAGTAGGTCATTGCCTAAAGGAGTAGAAAAATAAGACTAAGAGCATGCGCTACAGAAACTGCAGTCTCCCTATCAGGGCGTGGGGGATAATTAAATTGTCTGAAGCAGAAATTCTACAAGTATTCTTCCACCCAAATCCTCAAATTATATTCAAAACTGTGTGTTCATTTGCATAGGTGCATTTCTTACCTAGGTGCATTTTTTGCCTTCCGGGAAAGGAGCTCAACATAGCTTTTTTTCTTCTTCTTCTTTTTTTCTTTTTTTTGATATTCAATAGAGTCCATAACTCAAAAGAATTGTTCAAACACCATGCTCAGCAGTTTTTTCGTTTTGCTGTTCTGTCACTCAGCAACATTTAAACGTCTAGAAAGACCCCTCAAAAGGGAAGGACTTCTGCTTAGCTGCTTATAACTTAAGCTTGAGCAACATAATGTACAATAAGTATAAAAATAATATGACGTTAAGCAGTGTAGTAAAGTGGTCACTCATCTAATTCCCAGAAAATATCATTGAACGAGAAAACAGATAAATTGGAACATATGACTAGACTTGTATTTTTTAACTGTTAAAAATTTCAAAGCCTCAGGGTGTGAGTGGATAATTATGTGATGTCCTTCTGACAAAATTCTTTTAGGTTGACATGCAGGACAGGAATTTCAGTGCTATGGCAAAATTACCACATTTGCTGATACCTCTTTTTTTTCAATTGCCATGGACTGTAAATTTTTGGAGTCATAGTTTTTTCCCCCCTGTTTGGTCGTTGTATGACTTGCTCATTTATTCCAATGATTCTCAACCTTCCACGGTTACAATTCTAAATTTCCTCTAAGGTAGGATGCTGTAGATGACAACTGAGTTCATGTCTACCTATTAACCAAGAACTCATATTAGAGAGCCCAATTAGCTGAAGTACTATAAGACACTAGGACTTACTCTGCTATGTAGCCGTAAATCAAGAATTGGGAAGTCATAAGTGCATTTATTCTAGAAGGGCAGTGAAGGAAAAACCCAGGATGACACCTGCAAAACAGACCACAAGAATTTCCATATAGGATTGGAATAGGAAGATGGAAATCCTAGGAACAAAGTCTTAAAAGAAAATCAAAAGTCAACATGGTACCAAACCCAGGAAATGACACAATAAAAAAGAAAACTGTATACAAATACCTCTTATGTATATAGATGCAAAGTCTTCAATAAAATTTTAGCAAACCAAATTCAATAGCACATCAAAGAAAGAATCCACCATGACCAAGTGGGCTTCATCGCAGGGATGCAAGTATGTTCAACACACATAAATCCACAAATGTGATTCATCACAGAAACAGAAGCAAAAACAAAGATCATGTGACATCTCGATAGATGCATGAAAAAAAACATTGGCAAAATTCAACACACTTTCATGAAAAAAAATTTTAACAAAATAGGCACAGATGAAATATATCTCAAAATTATAAGAGTCATAAACAACAAACCCACAGCCAACATCATACTGAATAAGGAAATGTTGAAAGCATTCTCACATAGAACTGAAACAATATGTCCACTGTCACCACTTTATTCAACACAGTGCTAGAAATCATAGCCACAGCACTCAGGCAGGAGAAAGAAATTAAGAGTATCCAAATTGGAAAAGAGGGAGCCAAACTATCACTCCTTACTGATGATATGATCTTATATCTAGAAAATCCCAAAGATTCCATTAAGAGATTCCTTGAATTGATAAATAAATTCAGGAAAACCTCGAGTTACAAAATTGATGTACACATATCAGTAGAATTCCCATACACTAACAGCAATCAAGCTGAGAATCAAATCAAAGACTCAGTACCTTTCATAATAGCTACAAAGAAAATAAAAACCTAGGAATATTTTTAAGAAAAAAACATGAAGGATCTCTGCCAAGAGAATTTCAAGTCATTGAGAAAGGAAATTGCCAATGATGTAAATGAATGGAAAAACATATCATGTTCATGGATCGGCAGAATCAACATTGTTAAAATGCCCATAATGCCAAAAGTGATTTACAGATTTAACACAATTCCCATCAAAATACCAATGTCATTTTTTACAGATCTACAAAAATTAATTCTATTCTTCATTTGAAAACAGAAAAGAGCCCGAATAGGCAAAGCAATCTTAAACAAAAAACAAATCTGGAAGCATCACTTCACCAGACTTTAGTTTTTTTTATTAAATGATAGCTATATACATTAATGCAAACATGGGGTACAGTATAGTGTTTTCATATACAATTTGAAATACTTTTATCAAGCTGGTTAACATAGATTTCATGTCATTTGCTTAGTCATTGTGTTGAAACATTTATATTCTAGTTCTAGAAAAATTTACTTGTACTCTTGTTAGACAGATATATAGGTGATCTTTCCAGTCACCCTCCCACCACCCAGCGGTAACTTGGGCTTTGAATTCATTAATTTCTTTTTTTTTTTTTTTTTTGAGACAGTGCCTCAAGCTGTCCCCCTGGGTAGAGTGCCGTGACATTACAGCTCACAGCAACCTCCAACTCCTGGGCTCAAGCAAGTCTCTTGCCTCTGCCTCCCAAGTAGCTGGGACCACAGGCGCCCACCACAACGCCCGGCTATTTTTTGGTTTCAGCCGTCATTGTTGTTTGGCGGGTCCGGGCTGGGGATTCGAACCCGCCACCTTAGGTGTACGTGGCTGGCGCCTTAGCCGATTGAGCTATAGGCGCCGAGCCAGCATTCATTAATTTCTTAAGACAACTTTAGAACTACTCTTTGGAATTCAATTTCCATCTTTTCTTCCATTCTATTTATTTTATTTGCAATCCATATTCTGAATTCAGTTTCTGACATTGCTGCAATTTGTCTATGCATGGCATCTTCAGTTGTATCTCCTTTGTCATTTCGGGGGGGGGGGTTGATCTACTCTGGTTATTCATGTTGCCAGAGTTCTTCTGTTGGGTCCGCACCATGTTTATTTTCTACTGTTTGGTTATTAGAACTGGTAGGGTGGTTGAATAAGGGTGCCCAGGGAGTAGAGATAGCCCCTTACCAAAGCTCTAGGTTTTGTAATTGTTGCTTATCTCCTACAACCTTACAAAGGCCCCTTTCAGAGTTTTGGCTGGAGACTCTGAGAACCTACTTAGTGAGATAGTGCAGGCTATCTCTGCTCTGATATCAGCCTTATTAGATTTAAACCACCTTATTAGATTTAAATCTCAACTGTGAAGAGATACAAACAGCTGTGGCACCCAGCCCCCACCCTTCAGTTCTTTTCCACTACAGAACTTCAAAGGTCAACCTCAGAATGTCCCAGAGTAGACAGCGCCAGACATGGGTTCCAACCAAATTGTCTCTGGCAGTGCAAACCCTGCCCAACAGAGGAGGATTCAAGGACAATTCAAAGCAAAGGGATTCAAAGCACAATTGGAGCCAGGGATCCACGTTCCCACCTGCCAGACTCAGTTCACACTATTGTCTGCTTCTCTGCTCATAGGCCCAGCTGGAGCCAGGGGCAACACCCCTGCCCACTGGTCTCAGTCCACACACAGCTAGCCTCTGGAGTAGGGTCTGGGGTTGTGCCTGCCAAACCAGTTGGAATTGGGGGACCACACCCCCTCTTGCCAGTCTCAGTCCACTGCCTGGCAAGCCTCTGTTTTCAGGCTCTGTTGGAGTCAGGGCACTGGGCCTGCCCTCTGGTCTCAGTCCACACACAGCTAGCCTCTGCTTGCCAGATCAATTGCAGTCAGGGGACGACACCCCGCCTGCCAGTCTCAGTCCACTGCCTGGCAAGCCTTTGTTCATACACTCACCCACAGGTCTCAGTCCTCACCTGGTAAGCCTCTGCTCACCAGCCCCACTGGAGGCAGTAGAGTATGCCCTAGCCCTCAGGGCTTGGTTCACACCCAGTAAGCCACTGCTCAAGGGTTCTGTTGGATTCAGGAGACCATGCCCTTGCTCTCAGGTCACAGTCCATGTCTATTAAGCCTCTGCTTGCAGGCCCAGTAGGGACCTGCCCTATCTGCCAAACTCAGTCCACACAGGGCAACCACTCTTCTGCTATGGGTGCTGTCAGAGCCGGGGGTTCTGCACCCTGTCCCGACAGACATAGCCCAAACCAAGGGTCAACACTCACTGGCCGGGCATAGTCATAATCAGGGGACTGCTCCTCCTCCCACTAAGTGTCCCTTTCTTCCCACACCCTCTTTCTTCCCCATTAGTCACAGATTTTGTCCTGATGGTTGGCAGTCCACACTATGCCCAGGTCTCTCAGGACAAAACCAAACACTCTGTGCTCTGCAGGGGGCAGAACTTGAGACCACCATGCAAGGGGGAAAGGCTGGAATGGGAGGGTAAAAATATGGACTTGTGGGTAAAATAAAAAATTGGACTTGTGGGTAAAAATATCTGTTCAATTTTATGCCTGGAGGGTGGTGTCTAGGTTCATAAGTGGGACCTCTCTAGAGGAAGAAACCTGGAGTTTAGCCACTCTCTCCAGCAAGGTAAAATGAGAGGTCTTTTGTTCCCTGCTTGTTCGCAGATAGCCTGCGGCAGGCCTCCTGTTTGGGGAAGGGGTCTCCCGTCCTCTAATCAATAGGCTTTATACCTGTAATTTGTTTTCTTGAATGCTCTTCCTTGGAGTTATCACTTGCTGAACTTCTTTCTTGACTCAGCTCCCCATCTTTGGCTTCATAGAGTCTGATTCCATCCAGTTTTTCTTCCTTTGCTCAGGAGCCTCTGATGAGAGTTGCTGCCAGTCAGCCATCTTCCCAGAATTCTCCAACAGATCTCTAAATTTCTTATCTGAACAAGTTTCCTGCTTTTCCTAGAACTCTGGCCTCAGCTTACTAACACCCCTACTGGGTCTGTGAACACTCTGAAGAAATAATGGCCACAGAAGATGCTGTGGCAAGACCTGGAAAGATACATTAACCAGGCCGTTTCCTGCCCAGTAAACAGTCAAAGCAAATACCCATTGTGGAGATTTGTATTTGGCTGGGACAGAGATCAAGGGAATAGCTCGAGCCCTGAAATACGGGTAGGTGGGCTTATGTCCCTTATCACAGAGGAAGACCCTCTGTAGTGGTGATGTGAGGAAAATTCCTCTCTCCCACTGACTCTTCAGAGGAGATTGATGCCAGTGGCGTTTTACTCCTCAGTAAACTAGTCGAGTTTAACACCTCCCTAGGAATCTGTGTGTGTGACCTCAGACAGGAGGCTGCCCCCACACCTGCTCAGGTTCTGGATTTCTGAAGACTGCTCAGACCCTTAAAGTTAATGATCATAGAAACAGCAGGAGCTGATATGCTCACTCAGAGAAACAGCTGCCGTATTTGTTCCCTTCCTCAGCTTACCCTTTGGGCTAATGAGCAAATAACCTTCAATAAAAGCTAAGTAAAATTGACACTCAGGGCCACTGCCAGAACTCCACAAGCAGGCAGTGGTCCCCTGAATTCCCATCTTTGAAAATTCTATTCTGTGTGTCTTGTCCCTTTCTTTCTCGTAGCTTCTAACTTTATATGTCTTCAGTTGGTCACTCCAGATCCACAGGTCTTACAGACTCTGCCCTCAGGGAAGAATCCCAGCAGAAATGTATAGACAGGAGGAAAGGTAAGTGCAAAGGCCCTGAGGTAGGAGCATTCCTGGTATGTTTAAGGAACAGCAAAAAGCACACCAGGAAATCAAACCAGAGAGGTGATAAGGACATTCAAGTTCACAGAGGTCAAGACAGGAAGCCACTGCATGGTTTTGCATGGTGGTTAAAATACCTTTGCAACTATAGCACTACATATGTGGTATGTAAGTGCTCAATGCATGTCTCTAGGTATTCCAGTGACTGTGGTGATGATCATCATCACGAGAGTGATGATGGCCAAGGGAGGGGGAGTTAAGGACAGGTGCTGAATCCTATATATGCCAGAGGGGTAGAAACAGAAGTCTAGGAAAATATAAAATGTAAGTGTTTCTGTGAAATCTATCAATTATGTTCTTTCCCACCCTATACCCAATCCCATCCTGTCCTTCCTCCTAATCTCACTCCCCTAATGTAAGCTTTTAGGGGATAGAAAGAAAATAAAGATTTATCTTCAAGCATTAAAAGCTATTTGCAATGGAACTCAGTATTGAGAGTGGACCAGACATCTGACAAGAGCTCAAGATGCCAGTTTGCTTTTGCCTTTCTTAGGGGACCAGAGGCAGAGGACAAAGAAGGAGAATGGGATACTATAAAGATGGAGGGGAGAAGTAGAGGTGAGCAATGGTCTGGAGAAAGGACCCAGAACCCAGGAGGCTGGCATTATCCGGCCACTTAGAGAAAACCCAGGCCCAACGTGGGCCAAGGCTGTGTGACCATGCCCAAGGTCAGCCAAGTGATCTGAACAGTCTGCTCCCCATGTCCCACCCTAGCTTAGGTGTGTGTTGGGCAAGGAACAAAAGGCAGCACTCCGAGTGTCTGCTCCTCCCCAGCACCTACAAGGGGAATGGGATTGGGAGTGTTCCCTTGGGGTTGGGGGGGGGGTCTTCCTTAATAAGAGTTCCTGCACTTCTTCCCACGTCCACGGGTTCTCTTTGACCTACACACATTCTTGCACCTGAGAGATAAGAGTCTGCCAGAGAAAGGTGAAGCCTCAAGGCAGACGTCCCAGATTCAAATCCCAACTCTGCTATTCATTGCTGTGTGATCTCAGACTAGTGATCCCTCCTCTCTGAGCCTCAATTTCCTCACCATGGGTTTTTGTGAAGATTAAACAAGTTAGTCTGTAAGTACATAGAATCGTACCTAGCACATAATAATAAATGTGCACTGCTGTTCTTACCTATATTGATGCAGGCTGTCATACAGAAGCCAACGTTTAATCCATATGCATACCAACAGGTATGCAGATGTACACCAATACCCATGCGCACAGATGCCATCAAGACCAGTGCATCTGCGTGCTGCTAAAACAAGGAGTTAGAAGGAGCTGTTCCTTCAGGACCCAACAGGAATAGCCCCTTGTCAGTTTGCAGAGACCCAGGGCATAGGGCAAGCTCTCCCACTGGCTCCTCAGCCAGCACCACCGCCCAAATCCCACACCCCCATCCCAAGGTCTGCCATCTGCCTTCACTTCCACTGGCATAATGGCTCCAGCCCCCCACACACACAGGTAGAAGGACAAGAACCCCCGGCAGACCTGGAAGCAGCAAGAGTGGGTGTCTTAGTCTGTTTTCTGTTGCTTATAACAGAATACAGGCAGTCCCCGGGTTTTAAATGAGATGGTGTCTGTAGGTTTGTTCTTAAGTTGAATTTGTATATAAATTGGAACAGGTACATTTACCTATTACCTGAAATAGTCTCTGTTCATAAGTGTGAGTTATATGTAAGTTGGATGTTTGTGCCAATGTTCGTAAATACAAGTCATGCCTCCATCAGATGTTTGTAACTCGGGAACTTGCTTTAATAGACCCCTTCATGAGGGTGAGTTGTACATAAATCAGATGTTTATAACTTGGGAACTCCCTGTACCTGAAACTGGGTAATTTATAAAGAAAAGGAATTTCTTTCTTTTTTTTTTTTTTTTTTTGAGACAGAGCCTCAAGCTGTCCCCCTGGGTAGAGTGCCATGGCATCACGCTCACAGCAACCTCCAACTCCTGGGCTCAAGCGAGTCTCCTGCCTCAGCCTCCCAAGTAGCTGGGACCACAGG